>JAVQJL010015871.1:0-31960 GCA_036024295.1 Nannoperca obscura
AAACGACACCCCCCCCCCCCCCCCCCCCCATGTAACACATTTCCACTGTGTTGTTGTGCATCACGCACACCGCTCAAGGCGCAGCCAGGGAGCAGCTCCTCTGTGAGGATGTTAATGAAAACCTGTAATAGAGCTGAGGGCCCTCTGCAGCACAGCAGCTCTCTGCTCATTACAGACTCGGTACAGTCAGCAGCAAGTACACCGATGCCAGACTCAGCAGACAGCAACACAACCACCGTTTAACAAAATACAAACCTGCAGGCATCAGTGCCAAAATAAAAACAAGCATGGAAAAAAATAAACAATCACAACAGAGGATGGAATTATCATTCCAACAAAGGAAATGTTATATAATGTAACACATATGAATATCTTACCAAACTGTGTCCATTGATGACTAAGGCATACTCTGCAATAATGGTTTCTTCAAACACCAAGTCATCTGCAAACATGTCTGTCTTCTCAACGCCTCCTGCGCTGCCAACTCGACTCAGGCCAAGAATGTGCTCTTTAGCACTCCTGACAAGAGAGGAGAGCCAGTAAACATACATTTTCTGTATGTTTTTAAAAGCTTTATTAAGTTTGTAGTAAATTACATAATTCCCTTGGTCAACTGGATAAAACGTTACTTATAGGCTCTGAATTAATAAGATTTTATACACCAAGATTTTCCACAAAATGAGGCCATAAACACAATATCACAGCAGATTTCCTCTGGGATTTGCAGGTGTTGTCAACCTGTTGTGTCGGTGGAGGTGAAAGGTAAATGTGCAGCGTGTCACCTGAGCTGCTGTTGCACCTCCAGCAGTGTGTAGCCAGATATAACAAACACCTCATTCATGTCATCTCGCAGCATGTTGCAGGAGTAGCCGATGTTCATCGCTGTCTCTGAAATGTTTCACACAGTTTACAACTCTTTAGCTTTTCACAGTATCAGTTTTTCTCGTCAAAAAGATAATTTTGAATTCAATTGTGATTTATGGTACCTAGCTTGTCTCCTGTGAGGACCCAGATCTTGATGTCGGCTAAATTTAGACGGGCGATAGTTTCCGGGACTCCTTCCTGAAGTTTGTCCTCGATGGCTGTGGTTCCTAGAAGCTACAGCAGTCAGCAGTCAGTCTGCAGAGGCTAAATGAGTTTGATCACTATCGAAGATGTTAACAAAAGGATGTCAACGTTACCTTCAAGCCCTGCTCGATCTCCTCGTAGACAACAGCCAGCTGCTCCTCGCGGTTTTCAATTACAGTGCTGGCGAACAGGAGCTTCTTCGTCCAAACTTCAAAGTAATCTTCATCAAGATCTTTGTAGGCCAGGGCTAACGTCCGAAGCCCTTCTCCAGCAAATTCCTGCAAAGAAAACAGGGCACTGTATTTTGTAAGCGCATTGATGTGTTTGGTAACTTTGTCTGAGTTATTGATTTTATGAGACTATAAATACAGCTGCATAGTGAACTGAAGTGTACAGTACACTTGGTCCACTGGCTTAACACTTACATTGAGATGTTCTGAGGTAGTGTGCATGAGGTCTGCACTGGATGGATCCAGACGGTCGAAGATAATATTGTCAGCTCCTTTGGAGTATAGTTTAATCTGGCCCTGCGGATTTCTCACTATAAAACACAGCAAACGAGAAGAAAACAGAAGCATTATACAGAGACTGTTAACTTCATGCTATTCTTAGAAAATAAAGATGTATTACTAGTTGTCACAGGTATTATTAAAAATGTCTAGTAGAGAAATAAACTTGCAGTTAATTTTGATTAATGTAGCACATTTCTCCACTAGTCATGTGCACATAATGTCATGTTGACTACTTGTAAGCTGAAGGGAGCATTGCTGTTATAAGTGAAGACCTAACCAATGACACTCATTCTCTTGCGCACGTTGTTGAAGTCCAGTATGGCCAGCAGCTGGTAGGTGACGGCTTGTCCCATCTCACACAGTGTGATGGTCTCGGGGGTTCGGGCCCGGAAGACAAACCCAAAGTTTCGTGCTGCAGTGACCAGGGCTCCCTCGTCAGGCGACTGGGCCTGGTACACCAAGTTTCCTTCATGTTAATAGAAACGTCATTGAGAACCACTTCAATATATTTAATAATTTTAGTTTTTACTGGATCGTGTTCTGAGTTTACCTTCACTCTTCTCCTCTGGCATGACAGTGTGACACAAAGCCAGCAGTCTGAAGAATTCCTGCACTGCAGGTTCCTCCAGTTTAATGGCTTCAACCAGGCTGCCATCGTAAAACTTAAACTTTTTGTCACAGAGAGGGTTGAAGGAAAAGTCCACACAGGCTGTTTTCTGAGGGCATACGGACCACCAATATAGTTGTTATGTTATAGTATTAGTCGTGTTTGAATTTGAGCTTGTTTAACCTTACTTACTTCTGTAATTTCCACCTTCTGGTCAAATTCATTGTAGACGTCACCTGTGAGAGAAAAAAGGTGAAGTAATGACTTAAATCTTGTCAAACATTATAAGAATATGGCTCTGCCCCTGTGACAGCTTATTAGTTTTACAATGGTGATTAATTTGGGTGTTTTGAAGCTCAAACTAACACACAGAGTTTCAAAAAGCTCCATACCATAGGTCTTTCCATTAATGGAGCACTTGCTGAAGACCATGATGTTCTGGGTGAGGGTGCCTGTCTTGTCTGAAAAGATGAACTCCACCTGACCCAGCTCCTCGTTCAGGGTGGTGGTGCGAGCTTCTGCCGCTGTGTCTGTCTGACTGTAATACATCTTACGGTCCCAGTTAATAAAGTAACTGTGACCGAGTCGCAGAACCTCCACACTGAAGGAAGAGGTAAGCATGTATTTTATTGTACAATATTACTTTTTAAGGAGAAAATATTAGCAAAACTGAAAGCATTACTTTCAGCAGAAAGCCCATAGTTTGATAAAAGTTTGTTCTTACCTGACATACAGTGAGATGGGCACAACAGTGTTGAGGATGATGATGTAGGACCAGAAGGTGAGGAAGCCAGAGAAAACAGCGCTGCTCTGAAACCCATCCCGGGGCAAGAATACCGTGAAGTTTCTGCCAATGCGGCTCTCCCAAATAGTGTTTCCAATGGCCAAAATAACTCCCATACAAATGAGGAAGGCAAAGATCTGAAATATATGTCATCCATTAATGTTAATTTTGAAAGATGTGTCTATTATATCAGTTTATTTATTAGAAAAATCTCACATGTTATGTTTTGAAGCATATTTCATTTGAAAATCCTACACAGCCATGGTGCTGCACAGTACACAGGTGTTGTCTGATTCGGCCTCTTCTCAGGACTGTGTGGGTGTCTACAGACTACGTTTGATTTTCATTAGTTAGTTTTGTTGCACCAGTTACACCTCATTCTTATTAGTGTGAATGCAGCAGTATTGCAGCAAACAGCTTACCCACAAAACCAAAGTGTTCATCAGTCTGTCAATGCTTGTCCTTTTAAATGTAGTGCGCCCGCAGTTCTGCATCAGTTTCGTTTGCAACCCTGTTGGAGGGATGAGGAAACAGCTTTTGGCGTTGAAAGAATATTAACAACAAGAGGGTTTACGAGCTGCTCAGAGACAAAAACAAACAATACAGACTAATGGATATGGAGAATGAATGCATCAAAATAAAAAAAATCATACCAGCAAATATGACCATTCCAAAGCACCACTCTGTGTTTCTGAGTACACAACCTCGCAGCAGCATCTTTTCATTATCCAGAGGGTATTTATTGTCTCTCCAGTATAAGGTTCCTGTGAATTTATCCAGCTTGTTGTTTGGTGGCTCACAAATGACTTCTCCTGAGGAACAGAGCAAATGCAGTCTAACCAACATCAGTCATCACTGCAGGGAAAAGAAATCATAGACAGGCATTCACACAAGAAATTACCAATAACCGTTCAGATGAGTGTCAAGCATCACCTCACCATCAAAGTCCATTAGTTTCGTAATATCTCCCAAATCTGAGGTGACGGTCAAAGCCTGACGAACTTTCAGATTTGTCTCTCTGTTTGGGGAGAAATGGAAAAAAACTAATGTGTCTTCCATGATGACATGGAGATGTGGAAATATAACAGTAAACCATTTTTTTCTTAAGAAAAGTCACATTCACTTTAAATTTCTGCAAAAACAACTGACTAGAAATACAATTTCTCTACAGAATGATACTGTGTTTGATCGCAGTTCAGTTGTACTTTACATAACCAGTGCAGCACTTACCCATCCAGCTCTGCAGTCTCAATATAGCACAGTCCATAGGGCTCACTGCTACAGAGAAGGAGGATGTCTGCCTGTGTTTATAACCAATATGAAACACTCAGTGGTGACAATAAGGCAATAAATCAATCTCTGCACCACTGAACCCACAAGAGCTATCAGGAGCTTCTGAATCTCCCAGAAGTAACACTGTCAACCTTAACCTCTTTATATGTGAAAGACAGAATTGAACATTATCTAATAAGAGCTGCAAAAAAATGAAACAAGCACAACACAGCACAGTGTACTCACAGCAACAAACTGATTATTCTCTAGTTTGATGATATCCCCCACTCGAATGTTCATCCATTTTTCATTCTGCAAACTATTAAAAACAAGAAAAACTCATAATTAAACCACATAAATGTCCTTGAACATACAGTATGTAATCATTGTGCATGTGATGTGGCTTTTAGTATCTAAATGAGAAAGAGAGAGGAGAGCGATAAGGTACCTCCCCCTGATGAGAACCTCAGACTGGCGGTTGTTGACTTGCTGGTCGCTCTTATGTCGGAACTGAATTTTAAAAGAAAGGGGGGAACAATTTTACCATGGGAGACAAAAGAGGAGCATTCAATACAGCAGTAAAACAAAAAAAGGGGAACTAACATAGTCATCTGTGGCGTCCTTGACAGCCGTGATTACCAGCACCAACACCAAAGGCACGATGGTTGTGAACCAGGACAGAGAGGAAATTTCTGGAATTAACTATGTGAAAAGAAAAGCGGGTTAGCTCACTCAGCTTCACACAAAAATCTAAATTCATGAAAACGATGTGATGTTTAAAAACAGATATTTCTTCATAAGGCAGTTTCTTCCACCTGCAGGATCAGCAGCACTAAGAAGTAAGCGTTCGCCACCCTCTGGAACTGCTCAAACAGGTTGATGGGCAGGAAGGTGAAGACATTGTACTTTGAGGTTTTGATGTGATTGTCCTGAAAAAAACTAACATTTAGAAACTGAACTGAAATAATACAGCCTACACTAAAATGTCATTTTGAGGTATGAGAACTTACAGTGTATGAGAATTTGTCATTGTAGTCCCATGCATTGGCTTTCACATGGCGTTCCTTCTCTACATACAGAGAACACATGGTCATTATCCAGAGACAAGTTATTAAAATTACACATAAATAAAAGAAATATACTTCACACTTAGTTTCTTTACCGCTTTTACAAACATTTATTGATTTTCTTACAGACTGTAAGACAAAGCTTAATTCTTTGTATACTTCTGTAGTCGCTTCACTTACTTCTGGGACTTGCTGTTATCTTCACCCTCTAAACTTCAACTTAAGGATATAACAACAACACACAGTAAACCTTTTCGGGGTTGATCTTGACTTGAGCAGCAGTATATTTGCCCATTCCTCTCCGTCTTTTACAATTTCAAAGTCTCCCTCTTGCGTAATACCCTACTGACTGAGGTTATTGCCTCATTTCCTGCATTTTCTTTAAATGGGTACTCCAGAAATCTTGTACTGCACTTTCATAAAATGAGGGGACTCACAAGAGACAGATTTGAAAAAGAATGGTCAGAAAAAGCAGAGGCTGAGATATCCTAACTTTGATCCCAGGTCAAGCTCCTTACATTTCCCGTATGCAACTTTATTGTGTCTTTTATTAGATCCTCTCAGCCCCCTAAATCCTCCCTTCTTTCAAACTTCACACCTCCAGTTTGTAACACTGGCTTTCAAATATGTTATGTCTCAACCCAATGCAAAATTATGAGTTAGTAGCTACTAACTCATAATTTAGTGGAGCTACAGAAAACATTACACTTTCACAGGCTGAGTCATACACTTTATGAAAGCGACAAGTAAACTGAACTTTATATGTAAAAACCCCATTCAACATTTTGTAAAAATACACCAATTAACTTTCTTGTGAATAGATTGATACCATTCTCATGTCTGGTGCTTAACATGAAGCTACAGCCAGCAGGCGGTTAGCTTGGCTTAGAAACAGTTAGCCTGGCCCTGTTCTAAGGTGACAAAGTCCACTAATTAACATGACATATCACATTTGTTTTAAAAAAAACGTTGTGGTTGTACTGGGGATTATGTGCGTGACTAGTTCTAGGGCAGGTGCAGTAACTTCCTTGGAGTCTCCACTGGTTGCCTGGCAACTTCACATGACAAGACTTAAGGAAGGAGATGCAACATGTTAATTTGTGAACTTTAGAGGTGCTGGCAGGCAGGGTTTGTTACCTTTGGACAAAGCTAGGCTAGCTGCTTCTCCTGGTTTCCAGTCTTTATGCTAAGCTAAGCTAACGTCTCCTGGCTGTGGCTTCATATTTCATGGACAGACATGAGAGTGGTGTCAATCTAGCAATACGGCGTGTTATCCAAAATGTCTCCCTTCTAAAACTATTGCTTTAACTGTGATGAAATACATAACAGGAGGCTGTAAACATAACATGTCACAACTACCCATGACTTTTATGGCACTTCCAGTCAGCTAAGCCTTTTTGGTGCCACTCCTCTATGGATAATAAAATCTATTTGTCTTGTTTACTTGTATGGCACAAAGATGAGCCTTTGTTTATGGGATATCAGTGCACATGAATACATCTAAATATGGTTGATATTATCTAGCCTCAAAAGTATTTGTGTGAGTCTACTTCATAGGTTTGACAATATACAGCTGTAAGAGTGTCTGTAGTATGTTTACTTTGTCTGAGCTTGCCCCTTTTACACCAAAGAACTGAAGACTTCATCTGAAGTTACAACTTTGGCATTCACCTCATGGCTCATACATCAAGGTGATGCATTAAGGTTCATTATCATGCTTAGTCTTGCTTTTTAAAGAGTCTCAATAGACAATATATTCACTGACAAACAATATGATGAATTCCAGTCACCTGTAGTATAATAAAACTATTCATCAAGGCACTTTAAACTTTCATCAAGGGTGATGCCTGAAGGAGCACACTGTTAGATCGGTTGTTTCCAAATGAGGTTAAATCATTGTTGAATTATGCATAACACACATCCACCGAGCTGCAACAGGATAGACCTTCTCACACAACAGACTGGCCTTGTCCTGCTAGTTAGCATGGCAATTAATTATTAAGACAGGCTTTTGTTGTTCAAAGGTGTTGGTATGCTTAAGACTTTCATTAGAAGATGTGTAAAAGCAATATTGTTTTTCTAAAGTAACACAAAGTTATCTCTGTTTTTAAAGCCACTGATTTCTGAAGGAGACTTTTTTTCTTCTTCTAGGAATGTCAGCATTGAGTGAGCCTGCAAGTCCAGGCAGCTTGCAGGAAAATTATACAGTGAATGATTCACAAATGCTTTGGGAAATAATTCAGCCCATACTCCTCCTGGGTCTAACATCGATACAGGAAGCTTTTCAGTAATTTGTAGCTTTCCTCTACAATTTACACACCTCACACCTGCAACCAGTTACCCTCCACCCACCAAATTAAATGTTCCTGTTGTTCTCCTCTACATTGTTCCAGATCTAGAAAACAAAACAAAACATTCTCACCAATGTGAGCATTTCTCCTCCAGAATGCCATCTTCTCCGGGGGCCTCCCGAGGGTTTCCCTAAAAGCCATGTGAAGAAATCAGAGCTGAAATATAAGTAATAAGTATATTTACCCAAGAACTGAACTTAAATACAATTTACTTTACTATAAGATTTCAATTTCATGATACTTTATACTTCTACTCCACCACCATTCAGATTTAAATCTTAAACTGTATATAAACAGATCAAATTAGCTCCACATTTATTAACTAAAACAATCAAATGCTACTTAAACATTAATGCATAGATAATAAGTATATAATAATATAATATATAATACTATAACACTGACAGAGTCATGTTACTTCTTATGAGTACTAGTATTTAAGATTTTTAAGTACACTAACAATACTTATATACTACATATTACTTACTTAGTTACATGTTCTAAGCAATTTTTTTATATTGATACGTTTACATAAGTAAAAGATCTGAATTCTCCCTCCACCACAGGAAGAAACCACCATTAACCATCTACACTAAAGGGGAGCTTAGCATTTTACACTGTGATTGTATTTCAGGGTGTAAATGTCAATGACTTAGTCAGTGTTTGGAAAAATGAACCTCGGTGTCTGAGGCAACACACAAAGCAAAGTGGTGCTGTGTATCTTTTCTGTTCAGACAATCAACTTTAATTAAACCATATGCATAAACAGCAGCAGGTAAATCCCCAGTGAACTGGGTGTCCTTAGGAAAACATCCCAGGTGAGCAATACAAAACTGGGAGTGTATCCCCTAAACAAGGTGTAGCCTACTTCCTTAATTCTCAAAAGAAATGCAGTAGCTATATGTGAGGTTTTCTTTATGTTTGTGTAAAGCAGAAACGGATTCTTACCTTGCACAAGTTTGTCACAGGCGCAGCCTTGTGTTGTCTCCATGTATCCTGTCATTCAGTGGCGATCATTTATTTCCAAGCACCACATTCCGCGGATTTAACGCCGTTATCCTCCTCCTGAATAATAATTTAAAAAATCATCATCATCAGACATAGATTGGCTCGTATAAATGAACAGCAGATCCTGTTCGGCTGCAGTGAGTAAGAAGAAGAAGAAGAAGAAGACCGCAGACGGTGTAGGTGGGGAAATGGTGCATGCAATCACGCTGTCGGAGAGAGACTGGTGAGAGTGTCGGAGAGACTGAACAGAAATCAACTAATTGATGATCACCCACCGAGAGCGACGACGTGGAGCTGCTCCCGGAGCCTTCATCGGGGAGATGCGGGAGTGTGTGTGCGTGTTTGGGAGTGTGCGCTGCAATGAGCATCACTCACTCACTCTCTCTCTCTCTCCACATGACAAAAACACCCTGACTGATTTCTTTACAAACATTTAAACACAATCAGACACTTGCTCTTGCAGCAGGAACTAATTTGGCTGTAATTTCGCCACAGGAGCACTTTAAACACACTAAAGTGATTAAATACAGGTCAAATGTACAAATACAGACACAAAAAACTAAATAAGGACTCCGAAATCATGATTTAGATAGATAGATAGACTTTTTTAATCCCAGTGGGGAAATTGCAGTGAAAGAATCAGCATAATAAGAAAATACAATTAATAAATAAATAAACAAACAAATATATATATATATATATATTTATATATATATATATATATATATATATATATATATATATATATATATATATATATATATATATAGACTGCTAGAGGTGCACAAATCCGCAACCATGTCTGGAAAGAAGCAGGCACTCATTGGACTGCATTGACAACGCTGTAAATGGAGGAGCTCATGAGCGTAAAATCAGGCACTATTTGTTATGTTTGCACAAGCATTTTAATGGGATTTTCCTGCTCTGTTGTTGAGGATTATGATGACTGAATTTGAATTAGCCTTGTAGACCATATGAACTTGAAGACAAAAACAATCTCACACTATTATTTGTGCTTTTCGTGGCTTATGGCGAGACTCCAGACATGAAGCCATGGGGATGCAAGTTGGCCTACTGATGGCCTAATGAAGGTGCAGAACAGGATGCCTTTCAACGTGAGGTCTTCAATGTGGCAGTTGTGGTCGAGGGGACCATTGTGCTAAGCAACTTTGAAGATGTTTCATGCTCGTAGACAGTATCTACTGTGTGAATCTCGAGTATCCACGAGCCATGAAGGATTCATGTGAGTTTCTACAGAAAGTGGTGATGAAGATCAAACCAGACCATGCCTCTGCCCGAGTACATGCATTAAGAAACAAACTCCTGAGGTACAAACTGTAAAACATATGTCAGCATGGTTGTTGGTTGGAATGTATCTTTCATGCCTTTCCTAATTAACAAATGTTGAATGCATAGAATCATACACTCAACGTCTGCACTGAAGAAATAAGACATTTTCATAGCCTTTTTCAAAAAAAAATTTCCCGTTTCTCATTTGGAAGGAGGTCCTGTTGAGAATATAGCTCATTGTTCTTTCTTTGTATAATACATAGGAAAATATTGAACACCTTCCTTTTGTCGGACTGAGTGAGCTTGTGTCTGTTGATATTGTGCAATGAGACTGTCCTCTTAACAGATTGACAGGTTTTCACACATGTAAAGGCTGTCCACCTGAGAGCGGATCGGGATTGTCTTGTTTATGTCATGTGAATGGTAAATGCCCTTCCTCAAACCTTCAGCACAGTCTAAGGATTTAAAGCAGTTCATTTTAAATTTGCGATTATAATGAGATGATGGGGCCGACTTTTCTCTGCTTAGGCAAATGTTTTTTCTTGTTAAACTTACTGTTTTACCTTTCTTGTATAACATACATAACTACAGTCTCACTTTGACACGCTCATCTGGTTAACTTGGTCTTTTTGATTTGTATGTTAATGTTTTCATTTATAATGACTTTTAGGCCTGCATCTCAGGCACAGTCTCAGTACTTTTCAGACCGACAAGAGGGAGGCAATGTTTGAGTTCAGTTCAGTTCACTGATCTATTTTGCCAGTGTCACAAACTTTTCTCATTATATTTTATCAGGCCAGGTGAATGCCACAATTTGTGGGTAGACATTTTGTTGTTTTTCACTTCTTATATCTTCTTTCTTTTTATTCATATTATTGTATAAATTAATCTTTCTTCTTATAAATCTTATCTCCCTTGCCTATAATCTCTCTGTCACCCCGATTTGCTTGCAAATACATTGTTATATTACTATAGTTGTATGATTTGGTTACTATATGTGATGTAAAATGAAGTTACATGAATAATTGATGGAGACACTTTATTAATAATCTGTGATTTTGTTTCTATAAAACACTTACACAGTCAATCATAACTATACCAGTCTTAATTTCCTTCATTGAGTCTAATATAAATGTAATACGAATGGTATTACATTTACCTGTCTTTGAACACAGCATCCACCTTTCAAAACAACAAAATGACTGTTAGAAAGTAGAAGCTTGACTGATTAATACATTGCTGAGTAAATACATTTTGGTCAAGAAGATTGTTAACATACTATGTTGAATTAAATACTTTTCTAAACGTAAAACTGCATTTTATCAGAGGGTTTAAGAGTTGGCCAGCCCCAAACCTCTTATACTCTATGTAGAAATAATGCACCTATATGTTTAAATATAATCTCAACCATGTCTTTACTTTGAGCACCAATTTAAAATATAACTCTAAAATGTTCCACTCAAAATAGAACTAGTGTTTCTTCACTGTGTAATACATAAACAGGTGTGCAGAGGGTTAGGCTGGGTCTGCAGGGAATATAAAACCACCTGATGCTCTCATTACAAGGGGATTAAAGTGCTCCAAAGGACATGACTTTTTATTATTTATGGCACAGCCAATGACGTTGCATTATGAGTGGGGAAATTGTAACACAAGTAAACACCTATTCTTTTTACACTGTATTTAGAATAATCACTAGGCTATATCTAAAAACAATGCCATGAACCAGTAAAACCAGTTGGATTTCTACAGTCAAGCAAAGTCATTCTGATGAAGATATATTTTATTGCAGCTTATGTAAAGTTGTTGAATGGGTAAATTATGCACAAATTGGCATACAGATCTCAAACCTGCTACTTGCAAGTTTTTAGCTTACGAGTGAGGATATGTCTATTAAGCCCCAATGTCCATGATATAGATGTGTCTGGGCATGTACAGGAAACTGTTGTATCATACTGCAGAGGTAATTTGTTGTTTATTTAGGGAGAAAAGTTTTCCTTGATGCTTACAGAGACATACTATTTCGCAGTTTTCTGGTTTCGAAATCACATTCTACATTGTTTACACAAAGTGCTGCATTCATGTTAAAAAGAAAGAAAATCGGAAATTCGCAGTTGCCTCCTGCTGTTACCCCGTTCACTACTAGCGAAGCTTGGAGACAGATTAGCAGCTGCAAGGTCACGTTTATTTTGAAAACCATACGTGCTGTGGCAGAAAGGGCTTATAATATCCAAACACGCCCACCCTAAAGCGCCTTAAGGACACATCCAAACGTTTCAACAACCTACCAAAACACGAAAAACACTTAAGGTAAATCAACTGTCGACGTCTTCGCAAATATGTTTGAAGTCAGCCACGTTATTTCATAAAGTTTACCTTATAAGTTTAACGGTCAGAAATGGTCGCTTTTGATTGGCCGAACGATGGAGGAGGCGGGACGAACGGTCTTCCTCGGGTGACACCGGTTCACGTCGGGTTAAAACGCTACGTGGTTTGTCCAGTTTGTTATAGTCCCGCCGTCTTTCCTGAGTGGAAGCAGGTCGGACTGAATTCTCCTGGGTCATCAAAGGATTGTGTCCAAATTGACAGTGAACCAGGCTGTTAACGGCAGTGCTGGTCAAGGTATGTGACATAACACGTCTGTCTTTTCTGTCAGGTCTACGCATGCACAAGAATGTTGTTGTTGTGTTTAGCTTTTTTATGTACACGAATGTTGACGTTGTTTTGTGGGGTTTTTTTTATGGTGCTTTTCTATGTGCAAGAAAGTTATGGAGTCAGTTGATTACGCAGCATGCAGCAGCACAGATCCGATTAGGCTTCACAGACGACACACACCCCAAATAAAAAGAAGCCCAGCTACACCATTACGTGTTACGGCTGCTCACTTCCGTCAAACTACGGCAATAGACCAAAAAGTATGTCAAAATCCGAATATCTGTTGTTTAAACCCTGCTCAGAGAAGGGATTTACTGTTATTGTTATTTACAGTAGTCATTACAGTAAAATACAAAACCGGTTACTTCCTACCTGTGATAGTCAAAATGTAAATGTGGAACAGCAAAATGGGCAGTGCAGGATGTTTACAGATTTACTGTGTAAGACTGTGTGTGTGTGTATATATATATATTGTTGCTAACCAAAATGAATTGTGCTTTATTGTTAACACAGAATGGCTGCACTGCGTTGTCTGAGGCAGTGCCACACCACGGGCACTGCTGCAGCTCATCTTCACACGAGCAGCCGGGACTTTGCCAAACAGCATTACAAAATGCTTGTGCTCGGGGGAGGAAGTGGGGGCATCACAATGAGTGCACGGATGAAGAGGATGATGGGAGCTGAGAACGTGGCTGTTGTGGAGCCCAGCGAGGCAAGCATCCAGTAGATTATGGTTATTATTTCTGTGCCGTTTCCTTGTGTATCAGTTCAGCACAACACAAACTACAAATTATGAAACGTGGTGGCATTCATTAATCCAACTGTAAATGTGTGTGTTGTATTTTTATGTTTCAGTCCCCTCGGGAACCTAACAGTATGTTCCTCCGTCATGTAAAGCTTGTCTTTTCTTTTCTTTTTTTCAGATGCACTACTATCAGCCGATATGGACCCTGGTTGGTGCTGGCGCAAAAACTGTAGCCTCGTCTGGGCGCTCCACGGCGAGCGTTATGCCGTCTGGAGTGAAGTGGGTGAAATCTAAAGTGCAGGAAATAAACCCAGACACAAATACTGTCCGCACAGATGATGGTACTGAAGTATGTTTGCTTTAAGAAACCGTTATGTGTATATTACGGTTATAAACTTGCTTAATAATGTTTCATCTCCTGGCATGGCTTTGAGTGTTAAGTTGTATATAAAGCTGATTTATATATTGTATGACGATCTTTGTGCATCTAGCCCTACTTAGACTCAATTTTATTTTACAGATCTCCTATGAGTATTTGATTGTGGCTCTTGGTTTACAACTCCACTATGAGAAGGTAAAGTAATGTTTTGTTCATTCTGTTCACTCTACCTCTACCAATTAAACTTTTCCCGTTGTATATAAATGAAATTACATCTCAAGAAACCTTTCTTATATGTAGATCAAAGGATTGCCAGAAGGATTTGAACATCCAAAGATTGGATCGAACTACTCGGTCGAAACTGTGGAGAAAACATGGAAAGCACTGCAGAACTTCAAAGGTGGCAACGCTGTGTTCACCTTCCCAAATACTCCTGTGAAATGTGCTGGAGCTCCACAGAAGATCATGTACCTATCGGACGCTTATCTCAGAAAGGTACTTCAATTTCAGAATTGAATGATAATATAGTAATTATGGTTTTTCAGATTAAATGAAGATATATTTATGTTTCTATCCAAGACAGGAAAAAGGTCAAAGGCCAATGTAATCTACAACACATCGCTACCTGTGCTCTTTGGGATCAAGAAATATGCAGAGTCATTGTGGGATATTGTGAAACAACGTGACCTACAAGTGAACCTGAGGCAAAATCTGATTGAAGTGCGGGCAGACAAGCAAGAAGCTGTGTTTGAAAATCTTGACAAACCAGGCGAAACCAAAGTGATTGAGGTAACTGTTACTGTACACACAACATTATAATGTTGACTGCTTTGTACAATGGACAACCTATTCCATCATGTTCCTCTTTTAATCCTTGAAAATAAGGGGGTTTTTTTGTCTGTTGTGCCTGTATGTTATGAACAACCTAATACACGAATATACTTTTTCTCCCTTTGGACTTAAACATGTCAAATTTGGAAAAGAGCCTCCAGTGAATAACTCTTAAACGTTGCTGTTTTTCTTTATTAGTATGAAATGCTTCATGTCACACCCCCAATGGGACCCAGTTTGGTGATTAAAGGCAGTCCACTGGCAGATCAGGCTGGCTGGTTGGATGTCAACAAAGACAACCTCCAACACAATAGGTATCCAAATGTGTTTGGGATTGGAGACTGTACCAACCTGCCCACAGCTAAAACAGGCGCTGCTGTTGGTAAGTGATTATTGTGCCATTAGATTGAACATTGCACAACGCATTACTGAAAAGCACTCTGTTGCTGCATACAATTAATAGTTTTATACTTGCTCTACTTGCTCTTTTTGTAATGTGAAAGGCACTCTCTTCAGTGTATTGCACAATAATCCATTTACACAAGACTATAAAAACACACCACACCCTATAAATCTTATAATTTAGACACCTCTCAGTAGTGTGTGACGCATTTTATCAGTATCACTGTTTACCTTTTGAGTTTGAAGTGCAAAACTTTTTTTTGGTGAAATTTAGACACATGGTGATAAAGTTAACCCTCTGTGCCTATAGCTAATTATAATGTGTTTGTTCCATTTCGTGTCTGTTTAAATGTGGATTAAATGATGGGAAGTTCCTGGCAACTTGACATGACTGATAATGACATTGGGTTATAAACCAGTACAACTAAAGAATCTGGCCTAATTATGCTTGCAGTCGTGCTGAAAATTTGTTTTCTCATTTTCAGCTGCACAGTCCGCTATCCTGAACAGAACCATCAGCAGAATACTGAAAAATGAGAAGCCAGATAGGAAGGTATGTGGCACATTAACATCAAGAATTTTTGGAAGTATCTCTGTTGGAAAATATGCAAATACATAATCCATAATCTCCTTGTTTACAGTACGATGGCTACACCTCATGTCCATTGGTTACAAGCTACAACACAGTAATTCTGGCAGAGTTTGACTACAATGGACAACCACTGGAAACATTCCCCATCAACCAAGCCAAAGAAAGAAGACTCATGTATTACATGAAAGCTGATGTGATGCCTCACCTCTATTGGCATGGGCTTCTGAAGTATGTATATAGTTCATTAACAACATTTGGTAGTGAGGAATCGTGTCACACCTTTCACCACATTTTATTAATGTTGTTTATTTTCTTACATCAGGGGCCTGTGGGGTGGACCAGGACCATACAGGAAACTCCTTCATCTTGGGATGAAATGAAACCCCCACATCAGTTTGCAATTTCATAGATACATTCTCTAAACGTATAAGGAAAGAAGTAGCACATCCATCATTCTCAAAAAGGTTGGACACATATAGTGTCTGAACAAGTCTGTCGAAGATTATTTGATTTGCAGCCATAGGTGTATCAGTGCACTCCACAGCCTGACTGAAGTTAGCCAGGCTCTTCCCAAGTGTTTTCAACTTATTGTTGCAGAGTATATGCAACAAGTATATAGTCCACGTTGCCTGCATACATCCAATAAATACATCCAAATTGGCCTTAAATGGTCACAGAGTGCAAATGAACAATTCAAAATATTGATGCTTTGGTACAATTACACGATCAATTGTTTTTGCAGGATCTTAGAGGGATATCCGCTTCTACAGCTGTAATCATTGTCTACCAGTTATTAAGAGTGTTGTGTTGACAGTAGTCACTGTAAGCAGAGTATACAAATATACTTTTTTCCCTTCAGATTGCTACACAAAAAAAGTGTGTATATTGGTGGCAGTTGGTTAATATTATGTGTGTAGTTTTTCTTCTTTTAAGATTTCAGGTTTGTCTCAAACTGAAATGCTAAAAACATCCGGTCTGTGAATATGTATTTTTCCCCCCTACAGTACCATGTTAAACATTTGTGCTACCAGATAGTTAGTATGAGTGATTGTGACATGCAAACTACCACAAGTGCTTTTATTCAGTTTAAATGTCAATATCAGAAATAACAGTTTTGTACGTGGTGAGATGGATTTTTCTATCAGTGCTTAACTGAGTTAAAAATATCATAGTGGTTATATAGTCAGCGCTAACTTCATGATTGTATTAAAAAGATAAATTACTCTTACTTAATACTTTTAATCATTACAATGATTGTGTAATTATGGTATTGAAGTAAAAACTGGAATTACTGATGAAAAATCATAAATATATATTCAGTATTGTTGCAGCCTTGTTGCACTTTATTTTACATCCAATATTGTTAGTGGAATGTTGAGTGTTATATATGACTTAATGGTTTTTGTATAGTATTATTTACTTTTCTGAGGCCCCTGATTAATATTATCACTTAAGGGCACTGTCTGCAATTGGTGGACAATGTAATGTGCATGTTCTACCCCATTAATTTCACAATTATTTGCTGTTTTACCATATAGTTTTCAGATTGAGGGATGTCTTTGTCTTGTCTTCCAGGCATCAAACGTTGTCAGCAGGACACTTATTCATGCAAACTGAAGAATAAATCATTTAATTAAAGTGTTTGTCCTGCTGATGACTTTTGATCTTTGGTTCTGAGGAGTCAGTACCCATGTGCATAACAGAGCATGTTGATTGATTACTACCCCCTCAGCAGCCAGTTCACCCCGCTTGAGAATTAGTTTTAACGAATTAGTGTTTGTCTTGGTAATATAGCTGAATCTACAGTATGTTTGAACCACTCTTCAATGCAGGTGCAAAGTTTGGACTGCCAAGACTAGGTCCCTACAGCAAAAAGCTCTCAAATTACCTGTCACGTATTTTTGTTTGTTCGTATTTCCAGTTTCACAGCGCTTGAAAAAAACATTTTGATTTGCATATTTGACTGAAAACTAAGCTCAAAGAAAGTTTATTGGATCGCTTTGTCATTTTCGAGATATCTGCATTGCTTTATTCCAAAGTGTAATGTTAATACAGTGGCTGCAAAAAAATGTATTTAAATTTATAAAAACTGTAGGCACTCTTGCAAAAAGATGCAAAACATCAGTCTGACGACCCTTCAAAAAAATAGATAATGCATACAGTTTAACAAATAACTCCTGTGATCAATATGTGCACCAGTTTGAACATTCTTTATAGTTTTATTGTAGTCACACAACAATACCAGCAGGGTGTTAGTGAGCTCCAGTCCAGCTCACGGATACATCAATGGTCCAGCTGCGCGCACACACACACACACCATAGCCATTTTCCTGTTGATTCCGCTCTCCGCCACGTTGGTTGCTTTACGTGAGTGTGTCGCATTCTGCTGCGCAGCACTAACGTTATGTTTGTGATGAGGCGGGAAATGGCGTCCGCAGACATGGTTGTTCAGTGACTAGCTACCGAGCGACAGACACAGCTGGCAGCAACGACCACGGCCCGACCTCTACCGGTGGCCGCCACGGTCGCGGCCGAGAGCTGACAACGCTGCTGCAACTTTTGGAGAGTTTCCTAGATTATCCGTAAGTAACAGACGACGTCAGCATGTAAACAAAAAGGTTTGTCCCCATGACAGTCTGACTGTTGCTAGCTAGCGGCTAACGTTAGCCAGCGAAGGGGGCGTAGTCTAATGGCCGAAAACAGTCATGGAAGCGAACAAAATGACGCGTTAGCTAGAGCGTAGCTAGCTGTAATGCAATTTTGTTCTACCGAGAAATTAATGAATAGTTTGCATGTTACACACATATATGTAAACTGGGACACGTGTGAGATGTGCCTGGGGAGCTGAAGTGAATAATGTCACGGCCTTGCATTTGCTGCCATTGGCGTTTTGTTAGCCTGGAAGCTAACTGTAACGTTAGCCACTTGTGGTAATTAGCCACGGAGCGTTCCAGCATCTGGTTTACGTTACGTTAGTCTAAATTCCAGTTGATAGCAGATATATGAAGCGGTCAAGTGTGAGTTGTGGCCACAACAACTCATGGTGTTGTCCTAGCACGTGTGGCACACCAGCGTCAAACCAGCGGTGGTTGCATGCGGGGCGTTTGATGCTAAATAACAGCAGCTGGCTAACGTTAGCTGACGTCGTCGATGTTAATACAACCTGACTGTCCGATGTTATATAACGATAGTGAGCGATGCTGTTGTGCTACCAGATCGAATTTAACCACATCTGGCTAATGAAGTTGCTGCACAATTGACCAAACATGCATAGCTGCAGAAAGCGTTTGTACTGAACATGTTAAAGGCCTCGTATTTCCGATTACCAGCCATAATTACTCGTACACTGTCCACTCCATTGACCGGTCTGACTGACACACATTTGGTTTTGATCATTTTGATTATAATCTTGTTAAATGACCGTGACAACCAAAGGGGAAATCTGAGGTAATCTTAACTGACATATTTAAAGGAGAATTACACCAGAGGGGGGTGTCATAAAATTATGTGTTTGACGGCAATAGACAATCATTTCACATGTCTAGATAAACTGGGTAAATAATTGTTAATAGACCATAAATTAATTAACAACGTCAACAGTACTGTATGTTTGCGGAAAATGAGAAACCCTATCTCTTACATAGTTTGTCTACAAGGGATCAAGTTTATTTTACATATCTTCATGTCAAATTTCCTTTGTAATCAACTTTAAGCGCAATTCTGCTTGTCCAAATATCCTTTCCAGAATTAATTAATTAATGTATTATTTATCACGCATATATCAGTGGGCTATCTATGGAGCCAGATCAGTGACTGTTTGGCATCGAAAAGAAAAATTTGCTTTGAAAACAAAACCTGAATTAATATCTAATGTGTATTTCAATCACAATGTTCTGGTTTTTCCTTCAAGTCACTCTTTTCAGTGACTTCTTTTTACAATGTCAGATTTTCGGTTTCAACTCTCTGTCACTGTTTTGTTGTGGAGGGGTTTGAGGGGAGGGGCCAGGAGCGCGTGATTGGCGTATAATCTGCATACTAACTAGAGACCATCACTCTTCACTGTTCCTGAACCCACTAACCTAACGTTAGCTAGTTGTCATGTATAAACAATGGTGAAAAGAGTGACACGAAGAAAAAAATCTGAACATTGTCATTGAAAAATACATGAATGTAAAACATATCAAATTCACGTTTTGCTTTCAACGCCAAAATGTTCATTTCAATGCCAAATGTATCTGTCACTGTTCTGGCGCCAGTATATATCCTGCTGAACCCAAGATTTGTTCAACTTCCAGCAAAGTAATTTAAGTTAGCGGCTGTTTTAGCCCTTAGAAGTAATATGAGTAATCATTCAACCTAACTGTTAATTAAATATTGCAAAAGAAATGCAGATTAAATTATTCTGCAAGCCATTTTTTGAGAAATGTTTGGTGTCAGGGAAATGACAAATTCTATTGATGCATAGCTTGCAGTTTTACGCTTCTTTTACCTGCCTGTGAATTATTAAATGTGGACAGAAAGTAGTATTTATTGACTTGATCTTTCTTTATTTTACTAATGAATTTGACTTGAACTTACTTTTAACCTGCTGAGCAGATGTGGTGAGTCTCATCCCCAGCACAGACACAAATGTGAAATGATCACTTGGTTATCTTCTGCAGGAGAGGAGTCCAAAGGTGGAAATAAAAAAATGTCTTTGACATCTAAATATAAGACAACATCTGGATCTGGATTCAAAGTCTGTTTTATAATTTAAGGTGAAGAGCTGTTTATTATCTTATACTTCATTCAGCGTCCTAAATTATTGTATTCTCTTTTTTTAATTGATTTAAATTTAAGCAATATACTCTTGTCTTGTTAAGCTGCTTGTGGTTGGACAACCTGTAACATTTAACAACTTTTGGCGATTTTGTTCAGCGCAAACAAGGATTTTGGAAAAAGTACCTTTTAGTAAGGTGTTGTTTATGTTATTAAAACAATGTTTCTTAACTTTTTCCCCCAGTCAGATTTTTCTATGTGACGTTGGAGCATGATGAGGCTGAGAGTGCGTAAAGCTCCTCAGCAGCCGAACATAGGCCGTCAAACCCACCCGTCCCAGGCCAAACGGAAACACTGTGAGGTGGAGCCATCCCCCGCGAGAGGTCGAGGCAAAATGCAGAAGAATGAAACCGGCCTATTCTCCACTATAAAGAAATTCATTCGTGGAAATGCTGTCAAGGTGGGCTTTCATCACGATTCACGGCTGCTCTTTTACAATTCTGTTTTTGCTGTTGTAACATAACAATACACTGTATGAGCACACACTCCTGCTTTTTGCAGAATAAAACCAGTGCCTCAGCTGCATTTTGTGCTGAGTGACTCGCATAAATAGCTAGGGGGAGTTTTAGATGCTTAACAGAATCTCAACACAGCCAACATTGTTTCCTACTGGCTTTTTATACGCTTTCTTGAACTTCCTCTATTTAAGTTCTGGCAGCTGCTGTAAAAGGTCAGCTAATTGCAAACTGTAAAACCACATATTCTATTTATTTCATTACCAGAAAAAAGTAGAGCAGCTCATGAATACTTCTCTAAAAAGCAAAACTCATTACTCATTGGCAATTTAACATTTTCTGAATAAGGACCTGAGTCATTTAAGTCTTAACGGCAATCTTACCAGGTCGGACCTATCACCGTTTCCGTAACTAAACTCAGGAGAAGACTCAGTTAAACTGTCACATTAACTGATGTAAAGGGTGCAGCAGTGCAAAGTAAAAATAGTCTTGTTTATGTGCAGTCTGTAAACTCTAAAATGACTGTTTCTTCTATTCACAGAAGAAAATTAAATCTGTTTTTATTTAGTGTAGTGATGCAGTGACAGCTTATTGACCATTACAGTCATCACTATCAACTCGATCACTTCTTTTGCTGAGTCAGTACATATTACTGATGTTTTGTTAGTAATACTCACTCATACTTATTTAGTATAATTTGGAATTCTTTCTTCAAGTGTTTTATTACAACATTAACTTTCGTGTTTGCATTTTTGAAAACTGAAATTAACATAAAAGTTTGCATCATTTCTAAAATGACGATGTGGTGGATGTGGATTATGAAAACAATTACAAAAGGTTACACAATTTGTAACATTAACTGGTTCTGTATCCCTGTTTTGATCTTTCTCAGGTGGAGCAGGATATCCCCGCCAAGAGGAGTCGTATTGAATGTAATACTGATGGCGATCTAATTACTTCAACACCACAGACTAGAGGCCTTTCCAACAAATCAGTCTCCAGAGTTTGCCGGAAAACTCCAAATAAAGGTACTACAAACAAAGTGTTTTAAAAGAAATGGCTCATGTTGACATGTTTTGTTTTTGGGTTGTTATTAAAGAGTTGTTTTTTTTTTATTTGTTTTTTTTTTAGACACAATGACCTGCAACAGTAAACCCATGAAACCAAACGGTAAATTAGAGGCCCCTGTCGAGGCAGCAAGCAGCCCACCACGCACCACCCTGCTTGGAACCATCTTCTCTCCGGTCTTCAACTTTTTCTCACCAGCAACTAAAACTGGTAAAACAAATCAATCCTTATTTATGTGTAACTGTATCTAATGTTTAGGACTGATTTATAAAAAGCTTTAAATAGATTTTAAAGTGGAAATCACTTGCGTTGTTTTTGAGAGAACCTTTGTGATATGTGACTAAAGGTCTCATCACTTGTATTCAGCCACTCCTGGTTCAGACTCTCCCGGCCAAGCGATGGAGGCAGAGGAAATCATGAAACAGCTGGACATAGAGCAGGCAGAAGAAATGCCGAGCAGCACTCTCACATCCACAGAGGGCATCACTCCGTGTCACACTGCCCCTATATTACAGCAGAGGCTTCAGATTACCTCGGATACAACCATAGAAGAAGGGGAAATTGTTACTGAAACGGACATGCCACCGTTAACAGGTAGGACCACTTTTGCAGCAGGCCGCAGCCTCGTTCTTTTAAATTGGGACACTTTCTTGACATAAAGCTTATGTAACTGATCATTTATGTGTCAGTACTGTGTTTCAGTGCCAGAAGTTCAGACCTGAGATACTATCTGCAGAACGTTTTCATTATTTGTTTTAATCTGCTTTCATGACCAGGCGGGTGGGATTGACCACAGTTTAAATCAAATTAATCTTATTTTATCTTAACCTGACACTGCTGCTTGGAAATCTATTCCAAAATGTGTTTTTAACAATCAAACTGTTGACACAGTTGTAATATTTGCTTTATAATTGAACAATCGAGAGCCTAAGTAAAACTGGAACTTCCAGGTTGTTCCAGAAGAAAGAAAGAACCTCATTCGAATCCTTTGACATTTTGTTATAACGCAAAAAACTATAAATCTAGACTTGGAACAACAGTATGTTGTGTGGTTCACTCCGTATGTTTAGATGAGCTTAGTAATTTTAAGTTGAACACTGACCTAATATTCTTGTTTATTCAGTAGTTCAGTTGTTATAATCCCTAGGCCATTGTGGGAAAATGTACGTTGTTTTAACTTTGTTAAAATGACGAAGGTTTCAACTTCTAATAGCAGGTGTTGTCGTAAAAGATGCTTTGTCCTCAGAAACAGGCTTAATTCTTCCGACCGCAGAGAATGTTGAGCAGTTGCGTTGAGTAACAGAAGCTGGTGGGTGTGATGACTTTGGCGCTCTACTACTCAAGAATGTAACATTTGAACTCCTTTTTCCATTTCTCTGTCTTCATCAGTTCCTGGTTGTATGCCAGACGGTGGTTACCCGCACCCGTTACCTCCAGCTCCTGCAGAAACCTCATATGATGAGGACTGGGAAGTTTTTGATCCGTAAGTAGATCGATTTTAAGCAACGTCGTACCTGTTTAGTTATGGGGGGAAAAGAGCCATTTAGTAAAAACATGGAGCTGTAAACTAAATGACTTTCGTTTCTCTGATCTTTGGGATGAACTTTTTGTGATCAGCTGACGATTATTTTCATTATCGATTACTTTCACGAATAATTGATTAAATGTTCAGTCTATCAAATTGTGAAAAATCTCCCAGAGCCTAAAGTGACGCCTTCAAATTGATTTTTTTTTGTCCAACCAACAGTCCGAAACCCAGACTCTTCATTTACTGTCATACATGACAAGAAAAGTTTAAAATCCTCCCATTTAAGAAGCTGGATTCAGCATATGTTTAACATTTTTACTCGGAAAATGTCTGAAAGGATTAAGCGATTATCAAAATAGTCGGCAGTTCATCTTCTTTCGATCGACTCATCAATCAATCAATCGACCAATCGCTGCAGCTCTACTGATCGGAGGTGTCGTCTGACTCCACTTGAACTCAAGGTGACATTGCATGTTGCAGTGTGGACAGAGCTTGAATGCAATGCGAGACTTGCAACCACTGGATGGCAGCAAAAACAGGACTTTCAGCCTGTGAATGAGTGACACCATGTTTACGCCACTGCTGTGTAACTTCATTCAACTGAAGCTTTTTTAACACTCATGTTTTAAACTGCCTGACAGCGTGAAGAAGATATTTTTACTTAATGTATTTTTTCAGACCCCTGTAGTATTGACATTTTCTGTCAAATACTACAAATACAACACGCAAATTCCTTATTATTCACACTTCAGCCCGGATGACCGACACTATAATTAAATTGTCTTCATTCCAAAAGTGTTGATTTTCGTTGGGGAAAATCGTTGTTTGTTTTGTTAAACGATTTTATGGTTTCTCTGCTTTAAGGTACTTCTTCATCAAGCATGTGCCTCCGCTGACAGAAGAGCAGTTAACACGCAAACCAGCGTTACCTTTGAAAACGCGCAGCACACCAGAGTTTTCTCTGGTCTTGGATCTGGTAAGCAGTGAAAGAAATGCTCCTTGTGCTGTACCTCACATTAAAAGTAAATTGACTTTAACTGATTTTTCCTCCTGATTTTCTTCTCTTTTTGTTTTGTTCTCAGGACGAAACTCTGGTCCACTGTAGTTTGAATGAGCTCGAAGACGCAGCCCTGACATTCCCTGTGCTCTTTCAAGATGTGATATACCAGGTACTTACTGTCAAATGTCATCCTCCAATCGAGAGGTCTCCATTTTCTTGCTGCTGGGATTCAATTTCGTGTCTGTTTGTTTTTAATCCGAAGGTGTATGTTCGGTTGAGGCCCTTTTTCCGCGAGTTTCTTGAGCGCATGTCTCAGATGTATGAGGTGAGCTGCCCTTTCATTTCCAAGCGACTCCAGGCGGACCTGCTCCAAGTTTACACATTACTCATTTATTGCTGTCCATTAAAATTTCAGATTATTCTCTTCACGGCTTCAAAGAAAGTCTACGCCGACAAGTTGCTCAACATCCTGGACCCGAAAAAACAGTTGGTCAGGTCAGTGACGACACAAGACTCCGAAGCAGCATTTACAATAACTTCTTTTGATTTACGCTTTGCCTGCTTTATAATGTGCGTGCCTTGAGTGAGCTGTAGTGATGAGGATGAAATGTAAGGGTCAGTATAGATTTAACAGGATGTGCAGCCACAATAAAGCTAAAGGACGTCACCCACGATTCAACCAGGAGAGCGGACGAGCTGTATTCTACACTCAGCCTTGGGAAACAACGGAAGATAAACATATCAAGCTCATCAGAGGGACAAAGAAGGCTCGAGCTGCCCTCTGCTCTCTTTGCTGCTTGACACCAAAAACAACTTCCTCTTGGTCGTGTTTTCCGATGGATGCAGAGTTTGTTTCTATAGCGCTGTTTGCAAGTTAATCACGTTTGCTTGTCGTAGCACGCTAGCAACAGTAAAACAAGCACCAGCCTACGTTTTGATGCTTTGTGATCTGGTTCTCTGCACCTCTGACTTCTTAACTGTCGAGATCTTCAGCCTTACATCCAATATGTAAAAATATATATGTTTTTAAAAGCAACGGTAACTTCCTCTTCCTTCTGTCAAATAAACAAATAAGAGGAAGAACATGTTATGCAAATTGAAAGCAGACATTCACATAGCTTCATGCGTGTGAAGTCTTTCCCCTGCCAGTATAACTGAACTTACTTATCACTTAACCTCCCTGTGAAATGTCATTATGCAGTTTTACAAATAAATGTGGATTATCACCGCACTTAATACTTAATGTTTTAAGACCATATGCCCCTTTTAAATACCACTATCCAGCTCAAAGAGGTTATGTTTTCATTCTCTTGTTAAAAGATGTATTTTTGCATGTTTTTAGCAGAAATATTCTCTTATTCTGTTTTTTCTTTTTCTTTTTTTTTAGGCACAGGCTATTTCGGGAGCACTGTGTGTGCGTTCAAGGGAATTATATCAAAGATCTAAACATTCTTGGACGAGATCTTTCCAAGACGATAATAATCGACAACTCACCCCAAGCCTTTGCCTATCAGGTAAAACCTTTTCACATCAACAAGTGAACCACTTTTTAGACACTTTTTAAAAACGTGGATTATTAACAATGTTTTGTCTTTCTCAGCTTTCCAATGGGATCCCTATTGAGAGCTGGTTTGTGGATAGAAATGACAATGAGCTTCTAAAGCTTGTTCCTTTCCTCGAGAAGCTCGTGGAGCTGGTATGTATTTTGACTTGTGGCCTCCGTGTTAGACAGTAACAGCCTACAGCCACTGGTGCCGTGTTACGAATACTCCACCCACTCTTCCCCCGTGGAGTGTGTCAAGATTGGATGCACAGACACACAGTCATGATATTATAGAAGATCCCCTCGCTGATATAAGAGAATAACATCATCAGTGCTGACCAGCTACGACCCACATTACTAGTTTAGTAGTACATTTAGTAGTTAACATTTTTAAAGTATTACAAGAATTCAAGTATGTTAAGCTCATTGTCACGTACTGATTCTATCACATATGTTCTAAGTAGCTAAAACGATATTAAAGGAATATTATACATCGCCTGAAATGATAAAGTAAGTGAATTGATGGATTGCTGTTTTAAAATAAAAAAAAGATATATTTTTTTTTATTCTCAACTGCATGCTTTGATTTTCTAATGCATTCCTGCTGATTTAATACAACACATGATCTGCTGCCTACATGAAATGTAGAATAGGAATAATTCACTTAATAGCTGCACAATTAAATAAGAAATAACATCCTAAGACGCGAGGCTCGAGTGTTTGCCCTCAGATTTCTGCAGGTAAACGCACTCCGTTGCCAGTGTATTAGGTCCACCAAGCTAAATCTAATACAGTCGTGCAAATCCTCCCTTTATGAAGGTTACAATGTTCAAATATTTTAAAGGTGTCGATTCAACAGTTTGATCATTTTGCGGGATGTATTTCATTTTGGTGCTGTTGAACTGTTATAATGAGAGATGTTGCTAATATTTTGTCCAACACGTTCATAACAGATTACAATTCAACTGCATCCTCCAAAATGACCTTAAAATAGAATCAACACCTAATTTTACTAGATGTATTTTACTTTTCCTGTTGTTCTTTTACTCCTGTTATTTTTTAGGCTGCATTACTTTTAGTTAGGTGTAACTAATAAACTGTAAACCGCTGTGAAACTAGAGGCCTTAATCATCAACACTGAATTGAAAGTCTGTGGGTTCTTGTTGTTGTTTTTTTAATGGTTCCATTTGTTCTCTTTTTTATCACAGAATGAAGATGTCAGACCGCACATCCGTCAACAGTTTCGTTTGCACGACCTCCTTCCTCCAGACTGAGGCCCTCGAGCTCGTCCTTCAGTTCAAGATGGTATCAACATTGGATAAAAAAAACAAAAAAACAACAAAGGACTCCCAGAAGGAAATATTCAATGGATTTCTCTTCGCAAACACAACATTGCCATTATCATAATTTTTTTAAATCATGCAAAAAAATTGAAAGCTATATTTGAGTCAAAAAGGCCCTGGGTGTTTTTATACAACCAGACTCCGAACAAACAGATCTGCTCGCTGCGGCAGACTTTTCACTTTTTGCTCGCTTCTTTTTAGTGCGACTTTGAAGACTTCTCCCGGAACGTATTTTGGCTTTTAAGAACCGTTTTGGATTGACAAAACTGAATGTCGTGCAGTGTTGGATGATATGGACCTCGGTGGCTTCGGCCTGACCTTGAACGGCCAGTCAAACCTGTATAATATTCAATCTATTTACTTGTAAATATATGTACATACATTTTTTTTTCTTCAAGGTTTTTAAGTCATTTTATTTTCACTTCAGATTTTAGTACGTATTCTTGATTCGGTTGCTTTTATAAACCAACAAAATGTTAGTGTGTTTTGTTTGAAGTTGTTGATAAACGGCTGCTTTTCTGTTGTATGCCTGCAGTTTCCTGTGATGCTTTACTCCATTACATGCAGTTGTCTGTAAAAAGGTGCGGTTTAAAAAAAATGTATCTTTGGGAGGAAAATGTTTCTGAAACAATATTTTAAAGTCATGTAATGTAAGCTAGAATAGTCCTAACCGAATACAAAGCCATAATGGCTGAATTATAATTTTGGAGATTTGTATTGGAGAGTCCATTTCTGATTTCGACAACTCGATCATCCTCTCTAATGGGGGGGGGGGGGGGTTCAGGCATCTTGCACTTTGACGTCCAGCCCTTTGTAAATTTATGTAAAATGTTGTCACTTTTCTACACAGGTGTGTATCACCTCAATTTGTAATGTGGGGGGAAAAAAATTAAAATTGTAGCACCAGCAAATTGCCAACATGTTTGCTTTAAAATCTTGTTTTCCAAGACGTCTTGTATGTGGAATCTTTAAGATGTAGGAGTCACAAGTTTTATTGACTATTGAATGATCACTCCTGTTGTATTCAGTGTTACTTAATGGTTTCCTTAAAAATAAATACATTTTTATACGACTCAGAGCTTCCTAGTAATAATTTAAATGCATAACCTTGTTTATAGTTATTTTTATATAAATAAATATATATTTTTTAAAGGTGATTAAAAAAGACCTCCTAATTTTGGCTGATGGTAGTAAATTATTCCGATGAACAATACAACCATTGTTACAAGATATATGACGATTCTTACAAAGTCTTGAAAGTTTGGAAAATTTGCTTAAATTCAAATATACTCCTTGAAAAACGTTTCGGAAACAATCTGGTCTTTCTTGTAAACCAAAAATCTTTTTTTAATATTTGAAATGAAACGATCCCGTCGTCGTATTTGTTTGTCTCCTTGAATTTATAGTAGCAATATAGATGTGAGAAGTATGGACATTTTTGGTTGAGGTACCCTGAAAAGTGCTTGAATTTTGCTCTCATAATGCTGTGCGAACCCTGATATAAAATAACAGAGCTTGACGCGTCTCTGTGATTTACACTTAAGGGCTGCTACCTCACTGGTTTTGGAGCTTTTGACCGCATCACGCTGTCCTCATCAGCAGATTGTTTGCTTGTTTGCCATGGAAACGTAGATGTTTAATATGTCCCTGCTGATGCGGACCGTGTGACCTGGTTGACAGCTCCACAACAAACAAGAGCACAGGCATTTCAAAAAGTAACCTGAGAAAAGGTTGAAGGTGCCGAACTGAACTGTTTGCATGTGTCAGGGATCTCGCTGAAAGCTCCCTGGAAGGTCTCAAGGAGGTTTTTTTTAGTAATAAGGGGTTCCACCTGTAACATTCAGCAGTGTAACATTCATCAGCTGTTCTGATATAGACCATTTTCACATCCGAAATTTTGATTTGGCAAAGCAGGAAAAGCACAGGTGGAATTAAGAAGAATAATGATGGCTACATTCCTGGGCTTATCATTAATGTAATTATTCACACGTGGACTTTTCCGGCTTTGACAAGACAAAATGTCTGCTGTGAAAAGGGTCTGTTGGGACAAGCAAAAAAAAAAAAGGTTTCCATTTTATGTGAGAGTCCAAGCAAACAATTTAGCACTTTTATTTTTCCAATTAAAACATTTTAGTGTGGTGTTAGAAAATGTAATGTGTTAGCTGCTGTAACAATGGTTGATAACACTGTCTGTAGTGTTGCTGTATTAAACAATGTTAGTTACAGTAATGTTAAACTTTACGTCACTGTTGAGTCATGTAAAGTTTCAAAATCTATTTGCTTTTGACCAAACAACTATTATTTCTTTCTGCAGCACATTTGGGGCCCACAATCCAATTTATATTGAAAGCTCCAGTGTAACTGGATAGATATCCAGCGACAGTGGCCATATTTTATTGTTATGTACACAACCTGCCAGAGTTTTTATTCACAGATACGAACCTTACGATAACCTGCTGATGTCTTAATCCTTTTGTTCTTTCAAGAAATAGGTCATTACCTGATTGTAGGTGTGCACTGAATTACCCCTTCCAGAGGTCACATGACTCCAAATACAAAGGGGTCCAGTCTTCATCAGACTTATCTAACGTTGTTTAAAAGAAAGAATTATTTCAAAACAAAATCACAGTGTTGATAGTGTGAAGATAAGACTTGGGGATAATTAACTGTGTATTTACACTAAATCCACCCAGTGCGTGTCCTCATCTATTGGCTGTTGGTGAGGGGTGGAGGATGTGGCTCATAAACTATGGAGCCTTGCTGGTGTGTTGTTCCAGGGGCCGACGCATATAAAAGGTGCTGGCGGGCGTCCTCACCTCAGGATAACATTCGGTCCAACAAGCATGTGGAAGCTCTTCTTCATGAGTGCCCTGTTGGGGGCGTTGGGGGCGGAGGAAAAGCCCTCTGGTGCACCTCAGCAGCTTCAGGCTCTTCACTGCCCGCCCTGCAAGCAGATACACTGCTCCTCCCCGCGGGCGCTGAAGCTCCAGTGCAAAGGCGGCGTCACGACAGGTGTCTGCGGCTGCTGCCCCGTCTGTGCCAGAGCAGAGGGGGAGACCTGTGGAGCAAAGTGGGACTACATGGGCAAGTGTGATGATGGGCTGGTGTGTGTTTACCAGGACTCAGCGGCTGACAAAGCGGACGCGGACCGCAAAGGGATCTGTGAAGCAGGTGAGATTTACAGCCTCAATTAGTATCAAACAGGTAATGTGTCCTGGATTACTTTTTAATCATCGATTAATATAATAGACCACAGTGAGCCAAGTTTCTTGATATTTCTTTGCTGCCACAAAGTCTAATAATTATAGACAAAAAAACCCCACAATACTCCCTTACAAGTAAAAGTCCTGCAGTCAAAATATATGTAAAGTATCAAAAGTACCTATCATGCAGTAGAATTGTGTTATATTTATTATATGTTGTATTATTATTACAGTATAATATTACTTATAATAATATAAGATGATCAAGAAGGGCCTTTATTTTCTTTACTATTTTATATAACCTATAGCAATGCACCACATGTTCTGTGATCTGCAAAGCAACTAATTACTATGGCCGTGAAATTAATGTAGTCGAGTAAAAAGTACAAGACTTCCCTCTGAAATGTAGTGGAGTAAAAAGTAGCATAAAGCGTACACTGACCGTGAAAGTACAGTACTTAAAGAATGTACTTAGTTACATTTCACCACTAAGTAAGTCATGGTAGTGGGAATTGTGCCAGTGTGGTAAATCTTGTTTATGAGCTGTGAAGACTGATAGTGTGGTCAAGGCTTCCTTTGATTCAAAGGATTCTGCTAACAGTTAAGCCATAATTACACCTCTTATGTCTTCATGGTTGTCACCGTTATTGATACGCTATCAGACGTAGTACATGATAAGAGATTTTCATGCTTGATGATGTAAATATTAAACATGTCTGATGCCTCGTGAAGAGGGGTCCCACTCGCGTTCCACAGTGTTTGTTTTAAAATGTGTTTCGTGCAGTGATTGAATCCTTGGATCCAGAGAGCTGTCACCCGGAGTGCACCAAGGAATACTGTGAGGCCAACCCCTCTGAAATCTGCTCTGCCAGGTAACTGAAAAACAAGATGATGCCCCCCCCCCTCTCAATATCTTCCCATGCAGCATTTGAAACAGAAATCTGAATTTCCTGTTCTGTAGGTTTGTGTCTCCGGAGAAGACAGCGTGCCAGGGTTCCTGCCAACACACCTCCTGTTCAAGCTGTCTGCTGCTGACACCCCCATCATGCCCTCAGACCTGCGCCTCCTCCGATTCGTCCTGTCTCCACCGCTTTGGGAAGTGTGTGCACAATCACCTGATGGCGACTCATAACACTGTGTGCCACAACAACCTACAGGTAGGTGGGAGAAATAAATGACTCTTGTCTCTTTATTATACTGTGCCGTCTTAAGACACCTCACACGTTAATCCAACACTGTCTTTCTTTCTTTTTTGTCTCTGTAGAGTAATTCGGGGGGGCATTTTCTGTGTTTGGTCCCAGCCTGTCCGAATCCAGCGAAGTAATTCCCCTTGTAAAGAGAGGAAACGCAAAGGGAACTGGCACATGTAGAAAATGGGGGGGGGGGGGGGGGGGAAGCACCGGAACTATTTAAGTTGGGGATAATTTTAATATTAAAAA
>JAVQJL010015873.1:0-14726 GCA_036024295.1 Nannoperca obscura
CAGTGAACGCAGAGCAGTGAACTGCTTCTTAGAGAGGAGTAGTTCACCGCTCTTGGTCTTCAAGTCGTTCACTGACTACACAGGCTCAGGATTGGATGGGAATGTCTTCTGTCCAATCCTGAGCCGTGTAGCTGTCACATGTAAATTGAACGACAAAGGGGTGAACTGCTGAACTGGATCATCGATCGCGCCACAGGCTCAGGATTGGACAGAAATGCGGCCAAATATACGACTTACTCAGTCTCTGAGAGGAGTAGTTCATACTAGTTCATAGGAAAGGAGTAGTTCATTGAACTACACATCACTATTGTAAACTACACTTTGATTGGACACATTAAATGGGAGCAGATCCAATCCATAATGGCCAACTACACATTTAAGCAATTAATGTTCATTTTCTAGTCTGTGTGTTCTCTTTTATTATTGCAGGACAGCATAAAGAGTTATATATTTATATACCATCTCTGCCCGTCAAGCTGCAAAATGTTGCCAAACCTATCCCAGAATTTGAGACAGCCAAATCAAATCACTGACTGACACACGCATACCTACAGACAACTTCTGTGTCCACAGAGGAGACAACAATAGCTTATTCTCTTGCAATGTTTACTGGACCTCTTGTTGTAACTCAAGAACAAGACGACTTTCTGGAGGAACAAAACAGAGAGAGAGAGAGAGAGAGGAGGGAAGAGGGAAGAGATGGGAGGGTCTGTGGGTCAACCATGCTAAAACAAGTCAAACCTGGTACCGTTAACGGACATTTATTTTCCTTCACGTGAATTAAAGAAGTTCACTGGTCTTGCTGTGCATCCCTTTGTCTCTGCTCAGAGGATGATGGTGCTCGTTGGCGGGCCACATTGCTCGCTGGCCTCCCCCTGCCAGTGTCGGGCCTGCTGCTGGTTCCCTCTCCAGCAGCAGGCCTTGAGGCCAGCTCCTCTTCGGCCACAGAGCACTCAGTAGCCCGAAGAAGAGCTTGTTTTTCTCCAGCGCGCTGACCAACAGATCCAACCACAGCCGCCCCTGAGTCCTGGTTTGGGCTGGCAGTTCTCTCGCCTCCAGTGGCGGGTCGGTTCTGAGCTTCAGTTGCAGCAGCGTCCTGCTGTCCACCCACGTTGGTCTGAAAGGAATGAGAACAGACAGACTGATCTGAAGGATTCATGCTCTTACAAAAAACACCTTCAGTTGCTTCCGTCTTACTTGGTCTGGTTTAGCTAATGGTGGCTAATGCTAGCTAACAGCTAAGAGTATTTTTTTTTCTTGTGCTACAGATACATTAGGTTATATTTACCATTATCCTGTATTGGTCACGTGTGGCCACAACAGTGTCTATTCAGCAAAAGTGAATCGTCTCGCTTTAAAGATCCTGAAAACAAGGCTTCAAATCAAAGTATGTGTCCATAAAACCATTGAAATGTTCATCTGAATCAACAGAAAGTCAACAGACTTCATTAATAATGTCCATTTCACATCAATACTTCTAATAGAATTATGCTAGCTAGCATTAGCCACCATGAGCCACTGATAAAACTGTAAATCCTGAAGGTTGTGAAATGTAGTACAGTACGTTTGGTTGCTTATAAATAAAATGTTTCATTTGTAAAAGGAATAAAGTGTTATTTCTTTTTCAAAAGTTACATAGTCATGATTTTACCTATATTTTGATTTGTTCTAATCCCTGCACACGTCGCGGTAGTTTTAGTTTGCTGTTGACTGAAACGTTGGGTATAATAGTTTGATCTTTTAAAAATGACAAACACATTTGTGTGACTGAGTTAGATGACCTAAACTTGGTCAATCCTACAGTCAGAAGTGTAAAATAAGCAGACTGTACAATCGGCATAATACAGCAACTGGAATGGAAAGTGGCATTTTAAAAAGACAGACATTCTGCATGCTGTTCTGTTCCATGCAGAGATCATAGAGACATGGTATTGTTCCCCATATCCTGAGGCAACACATATTGCTCAGCACACTTCCACTGGCTCTGCACAGGTACACATGCCTCATTTGTGTGCTGCTTCTGCTCCACTCCTCAACAAAAAAAAACATTAAGCAAATGATTTGGATGTGCCAGGAAACATGTGGTTGAAGTATTGTGCAATAACACCTGTCTGTCTTCCAGGGAAGGTGGCCGAGGCTGGCCTGCTGTATTCACATCTTTTGTTGCACTAGTTTTGTAGCAGTTTCCTGCACAAACAACCAAGAAGAAGAGACCACGGAGGATGTGGTTTTGTTTTTTGCTGTGTTAGAGACACTTCTCACTGTTACACTTGTGCACTGAAACACAGAAACACCTCTGGTTATTAAAAATGTGTTTTATCATGTCAAAGAGGATATTCATTCTGATTATATTATATAAGTTAATAATGACTGCGAGGAACAGAAATAATGGACTAATCCACGAACTCCTGTGCTGCAGCGTCTCACGAGTGATGGTTATTTATTAATATTATTTATATCAGAACATTTCTCACACTGAAAAAACAATTTAATATTTGATCATTTAGTTTCTAACTACTTATAAGCAGCTTTTTAACACACATGGTTGATGGAAATTAACAATGAAACTATTTAGGAAAAAGGCATTTCCATGACATCACATACTGAATAAATCTCTGAATAAAACAAGGTTTTGACAATTGAATTTCCTCTAAAATGTGATTTGGAAACATTCAAAAGTCATACTTATTACTATGTAGTATATCCCAAAAGTAATATATATGTTTTTAAACTTCCACGAACTAATCTTAAACTTGAAAATGGTAGAATTTTCTATATTAGTATAACACAACCACTAAATTAACAGAAACTCTTGATTTTTTTCAAAGGTCTGTTATATATGATATGGACAGAGGCGTCCCACCCTGCCTAGAAGGAACTGCTCAACCCCTGAACCCTCCGACGACTCCAGCCTCAGATCAGATGTCCGAATGGTCCCTCGTCCACGTTATGGTGCACTGGGATTCAGCTAAACTAACAGTGACACACGCCTGTAAACCTTTTTGTTCAGGAAAGCATTGTCTTTGTCTTGTGTTATGAACTCCTAAACATCTCCAACCCTCCCCTACTGCACGGATGCCTAGTGTTTATTAGTCTAAAATTTCTTTTTAATGAAATAAAATGTATTACTTTTAAAATAAGTTGCTCATGTGAGTAACCATAGCACTTTGTTTCACCTCTGCTCACAGTAGTATCAGTGATATTCTTGGTAACTGTACTTGCCCTGGAGTTGTCCTGAATTATTTTTTCTTGTCTTTACTCTAACGTCTGCAGGGTGTCAATGCTAAGATTCAGCGCATCTTTCAAGCTTTATCTAAATACTGGGAAATCTGTTAAAACGTTGCACAATGACTCCGATGACTGCCACACCCTGTGAAACTGGCCTTTGAAACGCACCTTAGATATATATACACATAAATATATACACATAGATATGGACCAAAACAGGTTGGAGGAGTTCACCGAGACACTTTCTGTGTCCTCAAGGAAGACAATTAATGTACATTGTGTATGTGGTCTAACCTGCTCGCCAACTGGCCGACAACTCTGTGGCCTATGGGTGTTTTTGCTGCCCCCGTGTGGCTGAGACTCGTCAGTGTGCTGTGGGTCAAAGCCCCAGGACTTCAGCCTGTTGAGACCCTCCACGGAGCGGCCTGTGGGGTTGATGCGGTGCGCTGGGATCCGAGCAGGGAGGTCCCAGGTCCCCTTAAAGTCTGGCCATGCACTGCCCCTCTATAGCATAACACACACACACACACACACACACACACACACACACACACACACACACAGGGGAGTGGAGTCATACATAAAAATCACAGACATTTTTAATGAAAAGAGAAAAAGAGGTTTGATATGCTCCCACCTTTACCGCTCCTGGGAGCAGATGTCCTCTGTCGTCGGCAATGAAGGTGGTGTGACCCTCCTGTGCACTGGGTCTCTACACACACACACACACACACATTCATCACATGTACAGATGACAATGCTACTCTTGAAGCTACCAGGTAATGTGAAATAGTCTAATTCAACATTAACTACCTCATTGAAGCGCTTAGTCTCACACCAGTTCTGCAGCCTCTGCGACTTGAAGGCGCTGTCAAACTGAAAACGATTTTAAATCAGCGCGCAGGAGTAAAACAGGGCAGCGAACAGTCTAATGTTCTTTCATTTCTTTTTTATCATTAGGTTACCTGGTTTGCCGAATAACTGGACGACATATCCGCATCTGTCTCCGGCCTCCGTGTCTGTTTCTGTTGACTCGTTGCGTAGCAACAACATCAAAATGACCTTTTCTTTCCAGACTTTTCCTTTGTACGGGAACACTGTACCTCAGGTAAACACAGAACTACACACCATATTGTACAGATATGTTTTGTTTTCTCTATTTAAATGTTTTTTTATATATATTTGTATTTCTTCGCCTTTTTGTGTATATTTTGTCTATTTTATATATTCTAGATTTGCTTTTTTACACACTAATTGCTTTTATTTGCTTTATCTTGTGTATTTCTTCCTAATATGCTTATTTATGCACCAATATGCCAATGTGGCTTTGATACCATGTGAAAACCATGTGCTAGTACATAAACCTAATTCTGACTCTGGGCCGCATTAACACGAACAAATGAGTTTGTGCAAAGGATTCGTAGATACATACTGTTCACATACCAATTTGAATCCGAGTTTTTTAAATTAATTATTCATGATCGATTGCTTTTATTGCTGTTTTGTTGCTTTGTTCAGTGTCTTTTACTTTGGAAGATGTAACGGAAGTTCTTAGTGGGAGGTTAATTTGATAAGGAACGGCTTTGCTGCGAAAAGCGTATCATGTGTAGATATCGTATTTAAGTATGCTCAATTTTATCTTACACACAGCTTCAACTTAAATGTATTTTTGCACTTTATTCAAAGAATTGTCTCTTCCCGAAGGATATGTCGCCGATGACATTTATTTTGAAATTATCGACCGGATGTCCGGCTATTTGTCTTCCGGTAACTAACGTGCCTAGCAACCCAACAGTGTATGCTAGCGACTGAAGCTAGTTTAAGAATTCCAGCTAACTTAAGTACATTTGAGTTGCGTTTGTTTTCTAAATTAGGAACATACACCAACCCTGCCGCCGCATAACGTTAGAGTTATAATTATATATAATTATAATATATACTCTCTGTACCAGACAACGTTGGATACTTCTGCTGATGGTCCACCAGCCATGGAGGGTCCGTCCTGTCGTTTACCTGCCACCCAAGACGGACCGCCGTGTCTGCCGCTGCCGGGCAGGAGAGACTCCTGTGTGGATGCAGAGTCGGACTCTGCCCGGGACATTAAAACCCACTTTCGCGTCTGTCGCTTCATTATGGAGACAGGTAACCCTCAGGGCGGTGTGTGTGTGTGTGTGTGTGCAAAGATAAAGAGTTATGCATGATAAAAATAAAAATAATCACAGCAAAATCCATGAGTTGCTAAGTCAAAATGATGAGTTATGGCAAAATTATTACTATATCATCATTTTGACTTAGTACGTTACATTCTTTTTGACTTACCATGTAAGTTTTGACTTTAAATGTGAACTTATTACTTCATAATCTTTACTTTCCATCTTATAAGTGTATTTCTTCGTGTCTAGATGAAAATATTGAGGTACATGGTGCACTGCTACAAAACAGCCATTAACCTGAAATGTTCGTCTCTGTCTTGTATAGAGACAACACAGAATTTGCCCATTGAATTTGTATTCTTGCTTCAATTCACCACACATCTGATCCACAAAGCAGCACTCATTCAACCTTTAGCTTCTCCTGTTTACTAGTGTGTTTTGGTTGAAGAAGACTGTGATAATATAATTATAATTGCCTGGTCCTTGCTGCACAGATGCTTTTCAGTTTTTCAAATAAATAACAAGGTGAAATGAAATCTCAGTGTGTTTATCAGGTCATATCTTTATATACATGGATATAGACGGCAACACATGAGTGTGTGAATGAACCCTCCCTCCCTGCTTGTTCAGGAGTGAAGCTGGGCATGCGCTCGGTGCCCGTGACCACAGCGTGCGTGTTGTACCACCGCTTCTTTGAACGCGCCAGCTTGCGCGCGTATGAACCCTACCTGGTGGCCATGAGCTGCGTGTACCTGGCCGGCAAAGTGGAAGAGCAGCACCTCAGGACCCGTGACATCCTCAACGTCAGCCACAGGTACATTTCGTGGACACGACCTGCGCTGTACGCTGCTCGATGGCCATGTTTAAATCACACTGCAGAGAGCAAAAATACCTAAAGATGGCAGACACACGCCTCTCGCATGGAGACACAGTCAGCTTTCACATGTTGAATGTTACCGGTTTCATTCAAAGCACACAGAACCAAGTCTTTTTATTATTCATAAGTCTGAAGAATGAAAAAATATCCATCTGCACTTTCATATGACGTGTTTTTGTTCAGCCGACAGTCCAGATGAATTCAGTTTGCTGTCAAGAACAAAGAAAGGCAGCAACTATTTACATTACTAATCGGCTAATCAATGAATGAATCGACAAATGTGTTGAGCACAATCAAGCGTGTCATTGTAATAAACCAGGAACACGTCAGTATAGTTTTTAAAGACAGACTGCTGACGGGGAGTTTTCAGACATGACCTGATGTTAAACGCAGAAGGCTCTGAATTGTGAATTGACCTTGAATGCTCTCCTCCTCCTCCTGCTCCTCCTCCTCCTCCTCCTCCTCCTCCTGCTCCTGCTCCTCCTCCTCCTCCTGCTCCTCCTCCTCCCCCCGCTCCCTCCGTTCCTCCCTCGCAGGTATTTCAACAGTGGCAGCGCTCCTCTAGAATGTGACAAGGAGTTCTGGGACCTGAGGGACAGCGTGGTGCAGTGTGAGCTCCTCATCCTCCGACAGCTCAACTTCCACGTCTCCTTTGAACACCCTCACAAGGTGTGTGTGTGTGTCTGTGTGTGTGTGTGTGTGCACGGTGCGTCTTCCTGTCCCCCCTGTTTAGTGTTGAGCGTCCGTGTCTGTCGCTGTTACTGTCCGGTGTCGTCACGGTTGTCCAAATGTGTTTGTGTGTACAGTCTTTGTTCGACCTGGACCTGGTGCCACTGTCTGTGGCTGATCTTTTAGCTTTTCTAACGTCTTTATTTAATTACTTGACTCTTGTGTTCAGTGATCCAGAAGCTGTAAGCCTCTCTTTGGAAGCCCACCACAGTGCCTTGACTTACCTGTGGTCATTGCTTTGTTGAGTGTGCAGGGTTATATTGTGCCTCCTCTCTGTGGCTCTTTCACTCCAGTATTTACTTCACTACCTGCTGTCTGTCAAGTCGCTCGTGAACCGCCACGCCTGGTCTCGAACCCCCATCGCTGAGACTTCCTGGGCGTTGCTTAGAGACTGTTACCACGGAGCCATGTGCATCCGCCACACACCCCAACACATCGCCATAGCAACGCTGTACCTGGCTCTAAACAGCTACGGGGTGGAGGTGCCAGTCGGTGAGAAAGAGTGGTGGCAGGTGTGTATTCGCTGCAAAGTGTTTTATAATTACACACTGAAGAGAGCGTACGTGTGTGTGTGTGCATGTGTGCGTGTGTGTGAGACATATTGTCTTACAGCAAACGTGTTAGTAATGTCATTTTTTAAGGCTGCTGTCACGAGCCATTGTTTATACAGCTAACGTTTTACACGTTTTTTTTAAAATGGCGGTTGCCGGTGCTGCGTTGGCTCGTGTACGACCAATCAGCGTACACTCAACGTCACTCAACCTTTGTCTTGTGCTCTGAAGGATCTAAAAAAGTCCAGAAAAGAACCTCTGAAAACACGTATTAACGTTTTCACTGGAGCTACTTGGCAGCCATGAAACAGTCCCTGTAAAGACTCTTCAGTGTGACATTTAAAGAAACCTCTGGGATGCAGAATGCGCAGGACTGAATGCATGTGCAGTATTCAAATTGGTCCATGATGGTACTTTTGCAGTGTGACAGACACTAGCTGCAGCCTTTCGCAGGTGTCGCTTGCTTTTAAGGTCATGCCAAGTGACACCTGAGCATCCAGCTCCAAAATCAGCCAGTCTTCAAAGCAGAAGTGCTTCTTCTAAGTGTTGAGTATTAATTGAAGGCTGGTGGCAATTTGAGTTCTCCATTATCAAACAATTTTATAAATGAGGTCTTTTTTTATTAGAGCTTTGATTTTATAAGCCGCTGTATCCGAATGCAAAAAGTGTGGATTTGTTCCGGCTTTTCCACTTCAGTCCTCAAGGCAGTGAAAACTAGGTCACTTTGAAACGGTGCGTGGACCTTTTGAAGTCCACTGTTTATTCAGGCCAGGTGTGGAGCTGAAGTGTGTGTGTGTGTGTGTGTGTGTATGTGTGTGTGTGTGTGTGTAGGTGCTGTGTGAGGACGTGACTAAAGCAGACATCGATGCTGTGATCTCGGACCTTCTTCAACTCTACGATCTGGAGGCCAAGTGTATCTGAAGGACACGCCCACGAGGGAGACACACGAGAGTTGCTTTGTCTGTCTGTCTGTCTGTCTGTCTGTCTGTCTGTCTGCGTGCGTGTGTGTGCGTGTGTGTGCGCGTGCGTCTCGGGGTTCAGGTGTGTTTGTGTGAAAGAGAGGAACACTTTGTGTTGCCCCAGTTAGCCTGTGAGCTGTGACAAACACACTCCTGCACTACCGCTTCCCGCCACCCTGGGGAGACATTTCTTGCTTCCTGCTCTGTGATCTGGCAGCCCGGCAGAATACTGATGTGCTCTGGAAGATATCATCAGCACCAGGTTTCTCAAAAACATCCCAGCGCACAGCACCAGACATCTCTTCACACTCCACACGTAACACGCTGTAACTACAAACTGGGGAAAATCTAAAGTTGTTCAATCAATAATCAGTAAAAATGCTCGGATGTTAGATAACTATTATTGAATGGCATTATTCCAACACATTTCTGCATTGGGATACTAGACAATAACAAACATGTAGTCTTGATTGTCAGATTTTAATTCGGACCACTTTGCTGCATAAATCTGTATATTATATAAAAATGATGTATTTACTGTCTCTTCATCAGAAGTGTTAATATATCATGGTGATTGTAGGTGGATGTTTGCAGCTCAGGTGCCTCTTTAAGTCTCGTCTGTGTGTGTTTTTGCAGCGCTGCCATTCCCAGAGAGCTTTTCATGAATTTGTTAAAAGACAGTTTGTCATTTTCTGGCGGTGGAACAAACACAGAGAAAAGATGCTGGGACGTAATCAGCCGTTTGTTTCCGCTGTTGAAATGACATGGTTTTCATTTAGACTGCGTATTGTTCGAAATGAACAGAACTTGCTCTATCCTGTTTCAAGGATCTCATGAACGTACCCGAACCAACAATGCATTGGCAACACTTACTGAGTGTGTCAGAGCCAGACAGATCTTCTTCCTCTGAGCCGTACAGCAGCTCCATCGTGTCTCCGAAAACCATTAAAAACACATCAGTGAGCCTCACTGTTGTTCCTTCATCACTGTGAACACACACACACACACACGCCGTCCTGCTGCCCCAAATACTCATAGGGCACCAAATGTGGATTCATCCGCTGCTGAAAATAGTCCCCATAATGATAAAAATGAAACGGTTAATTTGTCTCCCGTTTTTAAAGATTTTCGTCTTCATTAAGAAGCAATTTGCGTAGCAAAGAGTCTACAAAGAAAGTATTGTTAGTCTTTTTTATTTTAATGACAACTTTCTAACTTTTTTTGTTGTAATCACCAGGTATCCATCCCTTAATCATTACTTTCTCACTCATGATTCACTAGTTTGGAAACATCTGTTCATGGTCACAAGTTTTAACCTATAAAACACAATATAAGTTGTTAATGAACCTAAATTGTAAATTGTCTAAACTGTAAGGAGGATTAAGAGACACTAGAATGTCGTGTTGTCAGAGATAACTGTGTGTGTCTCGTATTGTTGACTTTGACCTTTTGTTATGTTTCCTGTTGTGTGTAACGTGTCATTTTGTAAGAAAATGAATTAAAAGGGAAACAAACGGCCCGACGGAATATTCTTTCTAAACAAGAACTCTTTGTTCTGAAGTGAAACTAATAAGGAAGGCATGGGCAAAGTTTACACCATTATTAGATTTGTTTCATATATTTATTTAGTGTATTTTGTTGCCTATGCTACCTTTTTGTAATTGTGTGTGTGTGTGTGTGTGTGATGCAAAACAGAATAAACACAACGGTTATAATGATTTTTCTATGGGATTTGTTGACAGTAAGAAAACTGTAGAATCCGATCGAGGTTCACTTGTAAGACAAACTCCAAATCAGCAAACACGCCAGTGCAGCAGCCCCGGGGCTACGAGCCCAGACAGCCGAGAGGTAGCCCTGAGTCTGGAATATGATTGGTCTGAGTGGAGTCTGAAAACAAAGTGAGTGTTGAGGTGACGCAAGGACGCCATGTCCTGTTTTTTTTTTTTTAAATAGTGAGACTGTTTCAGGGGAATATAAAAAACCCAAAGATATGTGACAGTGCCAGCTGAATGAAAAGTCAGCCATCACTGCTGGTTATAATCAAACGTCATATCACTGCTTAAGGTCGCTGTAATGTTTCTTTAATCCTTCTCTTCACGGCACTTTTGGATAAAAATATCAAGTGTTTATCTTGTAAATCAGGTCTGCGTGTGTGTGTGTGTGTGTGTGTGTCCATCGTCACATGATCAACACTGACACATCAGAGTGTCTCTTTCTGTCTTTCCCTCTCTCCTCCTCATGCGTTCTGCCTCTCCTTCGCGGGATGGGAGACATCATTGCGTGCATCCCAATAGCATCACGTGTCGTCCAATATTCTTCTTCCTGACACATTCTCTCTCCTCTCATCTGTCACTGTCCTCTAACTCCAGTTTTTTTTTGTTTTTTTTATCCTCCTGCTGGGGGAAATCTGCCTGTCTTTCTCTCAGATTTCTCCCTTTCCTTTAACCCTCTGTCTCCCTTTCTCACCCTCTCCCTAATTACTTGTCACCCTTCTCCTCACCCTCGTCTCCCACCTCTTCCCTCTCTCCTCCCTTCTCCCATTCTCTCCTCCTCCCTCTGTCTCCATAATGTTATATTAATAATGGAAAGGGTGCATGTTGAGCCAGACGCCATGAATTAACCATCAGATGGGAAGGAGTACTGAGGGAAGGAGTAGGGAAGGAGAGAATGACATGGATGGATGAGAGGTGGAGGGGGTGAGGAGAGGGGAATGTAAGGGATGGAAAGAGGGGTGAAGAGGGAAAATGGCAAGTCAAGGAGGGGAGCTTATCTTTGTATCCCACTTGAACGCTCTCCAGCCTGCTCTGGTCGCCTCCCCTCTCCGCTGCATGCTTCTGATCTGCTTACACATCACTTCAGCCTCTGCTCGGGGCTCCAGGGGAAGTCAGGGGTCACACACACGACCAGCTGTGTGTGTACAGTAGGTCTCCATGTGCATGTGTGTTTATATATCCAAATGACAGTTTGGGATGTTACCGCTGTATCCGCCCTGCAGTCTAAGAGCTGAGTGCCCTTGAACTGATGAAAGCTTTGCAGCCTTCAGCCTCAGACCTATTAGACGTCAACAAAGCGCTCCCAAGCGCTCTAAATGCCTAATGCATAGACAATACATTTAACAGAGCTAGTGTGTGTGTGTGTGTGTGTGCGTGTGCACATTCTTAATATTGAGGGGTGGAGCTGAAAGATGGATGGTTCAGCAGACAGACAAAGCCATTAAGTCATCAGTCAAAAGTCTATGAAGACCTTTCATGGTGCACCCGTTCTTACCGGCAACATTAGTTAACACATTAACATAAACAGTTGTGGTTGGAGGCATTAAAATCCTCTGAAAACTTGTATTTCTCTATAACAATAGATAGTATATACTCATTATATATGAGTTTAAGACTCAGTAAGAATCTACAGCCATGCTAGCGGCTGCGAGGCTGTGCTTAGGACAACAGTGATTTGAGCTAAATACTAACATGCTGATGTTAAGGAGGTTTAATGTTTACTATGTTCATTAGCTTAGAGTGTTAGAATGCTAGTTAGCAGTAAACACAATGTGAACTGAAGTAATGGACAGACTTAAACTTTGCCCTGATGATGGTGCCAGACTAAAAGTCGACGGATCACCAGAGTGACATTGATTCATCCTGAGGAACATGAACGTCTGTGTGAAATTTCATGGCAATCCATCCAATAATTGTTGAGACCAAGGCGGTGGCCCGACTTTGCCTTCCCCGGAGTCACGCAGCCAGCATGGCCACAAACTCTGCTAATTAATCTGCTTCATCAGGGCTGTGTGGGTGTGGTTTGATCAGATTTGATTGACAGTTGCCGGGCAACAGGAACAAACAACCCCAACAACTGTCCCCACATTTCACTTCAACTGTCGCTAAACCCTGACGGACAGATGAGACATCGGCTTTTTTTTTTCAGGACAAAAGCACGATGACAGGAAGTGTTCTTACTTCGGCAGAGAGGCCTGGGTCTCCACCCTGAACGCTGCGCAGAGCAGCAGTGACGGCCTTCAGGACTGAGGAGATGAAACACTCTGTACAGGGAGGTCCAGCTTCTTCCTGCTGTTTTAAATTGTTTACATGTATTATGGCTGAATTAATATCCTCGTTTGTCCTCCACACAATAAAACAAACACCCCTGGCCCTCGACATACATGTCATATATCCACTACACAGAACATGTGACATTTACTTGTAATAAAGGAACCTTTAAAGCAGCAACCCGGGTTCAGGGTCCGAACCCTTTGCTGCATGTCATGCCCTCTCTCTCTCTCTCTCTCTCTCTCTCTCTCTCTCTCTCTCTCCTGCCATCCTCAGCTGTGAGCTTTGTGTGCAAATGCTAACATGCTAAACTGCATTAGCATTTCGCTTCTCCTTTTGGTTATGTTACTTGTTTTAGTGTTTATCGTGGGTAAAGATGAGTCATGTTACAGTCAAGTCTGTTTTATTTACACAGCCCGATGTCACAAATCACACATCAGCCTCAGGCGCTCTACGATCTCTGACCTCTGTCCTCAGACCCGACTCTGGTGATGTCATGAGGTTATCACCTGTGTTTATTATGGAGGTGGTCACGTTCACCTAATGTTCCCGTTGGACTGAACTGACCGTTCTGGAAGTATGAACACTGGATTTGATTTTGAATGAATGTATTAAAGGTATAATGATCTTAAGGCAGGTGTGTGAACGCAGCTTCAGTTTGAAGTGTTTTCAGCACCCTTCATGTCTCCTCGCCCAGCACCACGTGCACCTCCTCTTAGAAGATTACACTCTTTTCCCCCGGATGAGGTGTTTGGAAGGAGAAGGAGGACTTTTTTGTGCATATTTGAGGAAATAATGAAGCAGATTAGTGCTCATCCACAAAGAAAGCATGTCTGATTGTCTTTTCTTTTCTGTTTGTTGTGCCTCTGGGAGATGGTGTGGAACAGTTAAAGATAACAGGAGCTTTTCATCAAGGTGTGTGTGTGTGTGTGTGTGTGTGTGTGTGCTTGCATGGACGGGCAGGTCTGTGGTCCATCTCCCTGCAGTGTAGAGGATGTCTATTAATAAGTTCATCTGATTCATCTATAAATACATTTCTCCTCTTTCTCCTCACACTGGCTCTCTGCATAACAAGCTTTGACAGTAGCCAGTTGGGTATTGGCCAAGAGGAAGGGTCTGCTGCTTCACCGGCGAGCACTGGCTTTACCCCCCCAGAACCCCACCCCACCCTCCATGAGCCTTGGACCAGTCTGGGGGTCTTTAAGTGGGTTCCACGGGGGCCCCAGGTACAGTAAATGCATCGTTTGTGCACTACACTTGTCACTTACCAGAAGTTCACACGAGGGCATAAAGCACTTTGCCACCACTGTTGATGAAGGTCCAGAGGGGCCGAAACATTAGTATGATCCATAAATTGTGATGCTGAGCAGCACAAGTTGAATTTAATGAATCAGTTAAACTTATACAATTATACTTGTGCGTTTTCATTCCTAAATTCGAATTCATCCGGGCAGCGTGCGTCTAATTCATTGTTTTTAAGTAGTAAAGCATCACCAAAAGTCTTCTTCCTGTCCTAACTGTTGCACTTCTTCTTCACCACTTGAGTTTTGCACCACGTGTCCTGCCCACGTGGCCTCCTGCGAGAAAATATAACGTGTTCAGGTCTGTCTTTGGTCATGATCTGGATTTGTTGTGTGAAGAATACAGAAACTTTTTATATTTGGCTCACTGTGTGCATGTTAACTCCTAATTAAAGAAGAATGAAATAAATATATTTGTAATGTGTGTGTGTTAGGGGGAACCCCTGCACGCGGCTCACGTCCTGTCCCAGATCATGTGGGGGTTAGTGTATTTTAGAGATGCCTCTGAACACCACCTGGAAACCAAACCCACTGACACTGAACGCGCACACTGCGGTGTGTCTGCTGTCGTCATCACGCAGCCGAGTAGGTGGGGGGTGACGTACAGAGCCCCCGACCCCTCCCTCTCTCCCTCGCTCGGTTCTTCTCGCGGATGCTGCGACCGAAGCTCCGGTGCGCGGCGCGGGCTCTCGCAGCGGCTCAACCCCTCCTCCTCCTCCTCCTCCTCCTCCTCCTCCTCTTCCTCCTCCTCCAAAGATGTCGCATGAGCTTCTCCTCCTCTCACCGTGGCTTTTCTTTCTTTTCTGTTCTTTTTCTCCCAGTGTCCTTAACAGTTAACCGAATTCGGTCAAATTAGCAGCTCTCACCACCGGGCGCGCCGCGGGG
>JAVQJL010015879.1:0-25642 GCA_036024295.1 Nannoperca obscura
AGCCAAAATTGTGGAAAAACATGGACAATCTCAAGGCTACAAGTCCATTTCCAGAGATCTTAATGTTCCTGTGTCCACTGTGCGCAATGTCATCAAGAATTTTGCAGCCCATGGCACCGTAGCTAACCTCCCTGGACGTGGACGGAAGAGCAAAATTGATGTCAGATTACAACAAAGGATTGTTCGAATGGTGGATAAAGAACCTCGATCAACTTCCAAACAAATTCAAGCTGACCTGCAGACACGGTACAACAGTGTCAGCTCGCACTACCCGTCGTCATCTGAATGAAAAGGGACGCTATGGTAGGAGACCCAGGAAGAAACCACTGCTGACAAAAAGGCATAAAGTTTGCCAAAACTCGTGACAGATGAAGCAAAAGTAGAGCTTTTTGGTAAAGCACATCATGGCACTGTTTAATATTTTAATTAATATTTTTGTTCTAATATTTAAAAGACCAAAGTTTACAGGATTAGTATTAACGACAGGGGATAACAGAGGCTGCAGAGGGATTTGAATTAGATTGTTGTGATTAGCAGCAGAGGGGTGTGATATTGAGCGTGCTGCAGTGGGTCTATGATAGGAAATTATAGATGTTATAGAAGAAGGCATACCAATCCCGTTAAGGTGAGCTGAGTAGGGTGCATAAGTAGGGGATGGTGGTGATGGCTTAGCATTTCCTCCCATGCTGCCGTGTCATTGCTGTGTCATTTGTTTGGTTGAAATCTCAGTTTAAAGCCTCACTATCTTTGCATGTCAGACAAATACAGAAGTAAGGAGAGCATTCAGCTGCCTGAGCTCTGGCTGTCTGTGTTCTTTTACATCTATTTCCTGCCTGATTAAGCTCTTGTGCTGGAGGCTGGTGCAGTGTTTTGGGGGAATGCTATATCAGTGGCCTGTGAAAGCAGACTCGCTACAGAAATGTACACTCAGGCATGACAGGAGAGAGGAGGGAGGGTGTTGGGGTGGGGTGCGGGGGCATGGTGAGAGGAACAGTAAGGGCTTTGGCATTGTTAATGGCCAGGGCTGCAGGGCTGTCAGCAGAATCAGTCCAACATATGAGTTTGCATCTTGTGGAAAGATAATCGGCGAGGAGGTTTCACAACAAACTGAAGAGGATTTAAAAGTAATTCCAAGAAAGCTAATATTAAAATAATATTTTATATTTTATATCAGTGCTTGGGTTATAGTTTTCAATGGTTGTTACAGTCTAAAAAGAGACATTTTGCAAACAGCTCCACTCATATTCCACTAGAGAGCGATCGCTGAAGAGCAGAGAGGGAGTAAAACAGCTGAGGGCAGCCGTCCAGCCTACACAAGCACCACAGGAATGACAGAGTACTCTGTGCTGCAAGCAGGCACTTCGGAGTGGTGTGAGATCCCGGGCCTTTTCTGTCAGAGCAGAGCCCAAGGTGGTATGAAAATCCCCCCCTGTTAATTATTTACTGCGATAATTGGCTTTGAAGTTGGGAGGCAGCCGCTGCCAGCATATGCTCACACCTCCAGCAAACAGTGTAATATCACTAATGGCGAGGCAACAAAACACACAGAGCAAAATCACTGTCACACACTCTCGCGTTCCTTCTTTTACTCCCCTGTCTTACTGGGTTTTTCTCCATGTCAGTTTATGCTCCCTGAGAGTCTCTTTTTTGTATGTAGTAGCCTTCCTCTCATTCTCTTCTCCCCAACTGGATCATCCTGCCCGTGGGTAACTTCACTTTTTTAACCTAATTCATTCCCAACACAAAGTGAGTTTTAATTTAATGCTCACTAGCAGAAAACCTATTTATCTTGATTTAAACCGTGTGTAAACCAAATTTGCCCTCAGTGACATTGTATCCCAAATCAGGAGCTGCACTCCCATGGATTTATTTTGTTTTGGTTTAGTAACAATCATAACAAAGGCTCCGGTAAATATGATTGAGAAATGCAACCTTATCTTTTCCAATTTGAAGGAAACTTCCAAATTTTGTATCTTACATATATCTTATAGATTATCTTATATTATATTGGTATCTTCAATGGCCCTCTGCATCCCAAATGTACTGCAGGCTGGGCAATTGTGTAACGATACACTGATGGTGTCCTCCTAAGGTATGGAAATACAGTACCAGAAACTTTCCCATTCACTTGAGGCCACAGGGTGTTAGTTGTTTGCAAGCTAAGCCTGTTACAATGCTTGAAACTGCTTCATTAACTATGGTCAAATGCCAAACAGTCAGTAAAGGAGAACAGCAAAGTAAAAAAAAAAGATTAGGCTCAGCTTGATAGTAATACAGGGAAGCCCCTGGCTAAAATCCTGGCTCATGCACCGACTCTACTATGATCTTGAGCATGATCTTGCATAGCTCTGTCTTGACAAAACTGACCAAAGTCTAGAGGAAACCATTCAAATTAAACTAGATCGTCTTATTTCTGCTGGAACAGAAACCTAAACCAGAGGAGCAATGTCCATGTGTAGGCCTCTTTAAATCCACAGTCAATCCAATGGCTTTAAGTCTCCTTAACACAATGTGTCTTTATATACATTTTCAGTGGGCCTCCTTGAGCTTGATAAAGCAGAGGTTTGGTAACACAGGACTACATTATGCAAGACACCGAGGCCCCTTTCGAACATATAACCTGTAACACCATGTCTACAAATGAGGTGTAGTGTGAGCAGCACCTGAGCAGAGCTGCAGATCAGTCCTATCAGTGTCTATACAGGATGTGTTCACACACAGTACACAGTGTAAAACACCTGCGTTTTGGCAGTGCTCAAAGCCCAACACACAATCACTGTTGTTCCGTGCGCAAAATGGAAGAAAATAGGCTTGTTTATACGCACAGAAACGCTACTGGCTACTATCTGCAGAGGTTTCAAGTAAAATTCATCATACATGACACGTTGACTTGAGGGTACATGCTGGAAGGCACTTGTTAGAGCGATTGCAAGTAAAAGATTCTGCGTGAGACACTCACAAATTCCCATGGCTTTCGTTTACACTAACAACACAATTGGTGCACAAATCCAGAATGTAAAGGTTGGTTCCTGTTAGGCAGTGACCCTGACACTGAACATTTCCAAGCGATTTCTGGGTGGAAACGTGTCTAAAAGGAGCTTAAATCCTTGTATCAGGTGCAGGTGTGCAGTTCTTTTGCTGAACCTATATTCTGAATTTACTCTGAACAAAGTCAAGCAAAACAGTGAATCTCTCTTTCAGCAATCAAAAAAGTACCATCATTATATCTCAGAGTTCTGCATCTGCCATATCTCCCTCTACTGAGGAGTTTGCATATCATCCCCAAGTTACACTGGAAATGCAAACACACATACACATTGGGAATCTACTAAGATTACTGTTTAGGCTCCCCCTCATTCCCTGTCACTCTTCATTTGTTTTTCTCTGAGTACAACTCTAACACAGATGGAGCACTAGGCTGAGTATGCCCTCAAAGGAGGATGAGATGAAAGGCATGGGCTTAGTTGTGCATTTCCATCAACTATCTTTAAGTGACTCAATCATTAAAAAACAACTGTGATCGTCAAAGCAGGAGAACAGTCACAAACATCCAATTACTAAGAAACTGGACGTCAGTCAGGCTTAGCATTTGAATTTCCTGAGTTCTATCATTGTTCATCACACAGATAGACCTTCTGAGATAGTCCAGTCCATGTGAATGCAGACAAAAATGCTGACCTGTTGTTCAGGTCTTGATTTAGTTAATATTCTTTGTCTGAAGGTCGAGAACTGAAGATGAGAGACCAGCATGCTTTCTGGGACCCAGCCTGGCAAGTCTTTACAGGACTTTTTATAGGCCTCAAGCACTTGTTTTTTTTTTTGATGAATCTAATTTGTATTTGGAGAACAAATCATTCTCAAGAGAACACAACAACTACTTCTGGTGTCTCTTCTTGTAAGGCTGTTGAATTACTCCTGACTAACCGTCGTATTTTGGGATGCAAATTGTAACTTACGCTCAGCAATGACAAGCGGTGGAAAGAAGAGGAAGTAGCCCACCAGCTCAGCTGACAGCTGACCAAGGAGGTTTGAGGCAGTGGTGCCATTAAGGAAGACAGTCCCATTCTTCACAGTGTAGACCAATGACACAGCAGGAGAGCCTGCTGCCTGGGAGACACTCAGCATCTGGGGAGAGTACAGGCTCAAAGTAAGATGAGGGCACACAAAAACATTTATATATGTATAACCTCATAAAGTGCTTTGGCTTATATTACTGTCAAATCTAAAAGATTTGTAAAGATCTGGTAGAACAAAATAACACAGAGATGACAAACATCAAAAAAACAATTACTGTCTTGGTTGAACAAATATGAAAGTCATCAGGAAACACAACGGCTGGGAAATTGGCAAAGCATAAAAGAGTGTGAAAATACAGTAGTATTTCATTCATGCATAACCATCAAATTAGCTTTAATTTAGGGTGCACTTTAATGTGGCATCTCATTAAAATTAATACAAACATTGCCTCCCTAAACATAATTAATTTGCATCTCAGAAGCAGCTCTTGAAAAGACAAAGCCTGATACACTGAGGGACAATTTTGCACAAATTGCACACCGTTTGCATTTGTTTGGAGCTGCCAAATCACCTTAGTCACATGAACATATTATTGTGTAAAAAAAATCACAGCATTACCACTGTAACAGTAATGGGAACACAGACACAGTGCTAAAAGTGCAACACAACTGTTACAGCACAGTACCTGAACAGAGAGTCTGCTATTGGTGTTGAGCACTTTGGCCTGCGCTTCAAAAAACACCTTCTCAAGCCTCTGTTCCATCATTTGAGAGAACCGACAGGACCGAGGATCATCACCTGCTCCCACAAACTGCAGCACTGAAACATAAAAACAAAATGAGCTCACAAAACTGCACCGGCAGAACTATTATCTTCAGGATGACACAACATTGTATCTTAGGCGGTGTATATATTCGGAACAGAATATAATATATCTTAACCCTTTGTAGGGCACTCATTGAAATACTTTGAAATTCAAAACCTTAGGCTGTTATATTAGAGCATAACAATACTTTATTTCTTTTGAAACATTTTTCAAAATTTTTCATTTTTCAATTTATCATTTTGTAGAAAATCAAGGCTAATGAAGTTACCATATCGGGTTACTCGGCCCTCAGTGGTAAAACAAATACCAATAAGTATTTACATAAGAAATACAAGAAAAACACCTATAAGGTGAAAGAAACGTGTTGATATTTAACATGTGCGGAAATTACTAAAAGTAGTCACTTGCCCGATAAAGGGTTAAGTACCTAGATTTATGTAATGTTTTTATTTCCTCCTCTGATGGGGTATTTACTCATTCATTGTCTTACTTCTCAAACCTAGTTTCCACTGAATTTGCTTCAGTGCACAATCACAGCAGGAAAAAATAACAATAAGTGTCAAGCTGATCTCTGACTTATTTTTTGCTTTCATCCTGAGTGAACACTAGCTGACCTGTTTTCACTTGGAAGCCAGTGGCTGGGCTGGATCTCCACGACGCAACTGGAAGGGGCAGGGCTGTTACCATAGGGAGATACTGTCGCAGGTCTGCAATCAGCTTATCACGGCCATAGGAGTCCAAGCCTTCCAGCACCACAGAGGGAGTGTAAACCATGTCCCCTCCAGTCACGTGATAAGCCACTGTCATGTTGGGAGAACCAAATACTGTCTCCACCTGAGAGGGCAAAGTAGAGAAGAGAAATAGAATATAACTGAGAGGGCGATCTTAAAGAGTAACCACACCAAGCATCACTAATGGGTATGTTCAGAAGTGGGCTTGTTACAGGGCCCTGAAGTACACTTACTCTTTAATCAAACTTTCTACCACCTTCTACAATATTTATACCAAATTTATATCAAAAAGGAATTTCCTGGAAATTCACATGAGAAAGCATTTTAAGGTAAAATAACCAGAGTGAAAAGTCCCTTTTTGGCTAATCCAGTTCAAAAGTTGTATAACAACATAAAATTACAGTATATTCCATTAAAATAGCCAAACACTATAAAAGCAGGCTAATATTAAAATAAATAACAATAGTTATTTCAATTAGTGTTCACTATTAAAGTCCCAGTTTACGTCCTCCTTATAAAGTGCTGGCTCTACTGTTGTATCACCTGTGAGAAAAGAGGTACTTCATCACATTGATGCAAAAATCTTGTATATCCAATGTTAACATAAAACTGTTATCCACAGCATTACAGCTTAATTTGCATCATTACCCACAATGCAACCACAAGTATTAGTGATAGCTGACTCTGTATAAACAGCACAAAACAGTCTCCAGTCTACAATCACTAAAAACTAAACTAAAATCACTTGCAAGACAATTGAATATTGCTTAAAATCGGTAATCCATGAAAGTGAACAGTGAGAAACTGTTAACTTCTTTACTTTACTTCCTTGTCAAAGCCACTGTTGTGTGGTAAAATGTGGTCAAAAGCAGGGACTGATTTGAAAGTTCTTTACCAATAAGCCCTTTGAACAAAACACATTGTGACATGTCACACTAGTAAAAGAAGATAAGATAATGCAATTAATGATGGCTCAATAACATTTAGCTGCTTCAGTTTCAGGGTCCTGGTATTGTTCTTGATACTTGGATGGAACAGAGTCATCATTAATTAACATTATTTAACATATATGAATTATTATTAACAACACCTGTGCTTTTCCTACTATGACAAGTCAAAATATCTGCTATGAAAAAGGTCAATTTGAACCAAGTTTCAAGTTTATTAGTTTCAAGAGAACCCATCTACTGCAAAGGAGGCTAGTAAATCAATCAAAAATTGCACGCATGCTTTGGATAATTGTCGATCAAGATGTAAAAAAATTGTAGTAAATCTGCAAAAACATATTCGCGGTATGGTCTTTTAGGCAAGGTAGTGTCAATCAGTCATATTACCAAATGAGCTGAATGACAAGCTATTGGACAGTATTGGATTAATGGAGCACTTAAGAGTGTATTCCAACCACTCGCTAATGAAAGCATTCAAACAGGAGAGAGAGTGATTATGGAATACAGATATGTGGAGAGAACCAGGGGGGACGGAAGCGCGGCTGAGGAGAGAGTAAAGATAAGTGAGACATGGGACAGACTGTTAATTAGGGAGTTTGGGACAAAGAGGCTTATGTTCCTTCACTTCTAACCCTCAAGGCCAGGTATCACTGCGTTCTCATTCTCAGGGAAACACAGGTGAAATCTGAGTGCTTCGTAACTGTGTGTCATGACACGTGCAAATATACACGTGTTTGTCAGTAAGAGTTTGACTTTTTGGTGAACTGTATATGTAGATGGAAACCGGAAAAGGAATGATGACAGATGTGGCAAAACCAGGTGTGTGTGTGTAGGAGAGGTGAAACCATTCAGGTCCGTTATCTAAACCCATCTGAAAGCCTGAGCTGACTAGGCCCCAACACTAAGAGCCTAGAGTATCTGTAGCTGGGAGTCACCACTCTGCCTCCTCACAATTCAGCCTTGTTACCAGCTCTGTGAATAGAGACCTTTATTATCACTTCATCCTTTCAGGTTTCATCCATGTGAAGGTGTTATTAAGAGATTGTATTTCCAGCAAGCCAGAAATTGGTAACACACCCACTAACTCTATCTGAAAGAGTGTGAAAGGCTGCCAACAGATTAACCCAACAGAGCTCAGTCATTTTCTAAAAGTTTCTAGTCACTGGGGATACCTAACTACAAGACACAAAAATACTTTACTTGCAAATGATTTTGGTCGTGTGGTTCACTTCATTTAGTCTATTTCTCATCTCATCTTTTTAGAATCAGCACGGCACATCTCTCTCCTCCCGACCATTTATAACCTATAATTAAACACAGAAGCAATTTCCCTTGCCAACAGCTTGCTTCCCATTGGTTAAGGGAGCAGTGCTACTAAAAGAAACCCAAGCTATGTTAAAATGGGTGACATGAGTGCACTGAAGCAAGACACCTTCAGAGACTACAGTACAGAGAGAAAAAGAGAGAAGGAACATGTGAGAGCTTTGACCTTCACATGGGCAGGATAATACACAAGCCTGGAAATTATCTGATACTTCCACATTGAGAAATGCAACCTGCAAGACATTTCACAGGATTGCAGATATGCAAGTAAACACACACACACAAATGTACTTAACACTTGCCCAAAATTGCAACACTCTAAAGGCACTCCAACCCACCGGAGACTAGCAGGATAGAAAATGTTTTATGTAGGGATGGAATCCTGTTGCTGTTTCATTTATTTACAGAACCCTGCAACCCTTTTTTTTTTACAACCAAATTTTATTCAAATTTATTTTCACTTGTTCAGTGTATGCAATGAAGACAAGCAACACTTTACCAACTAGCTAACATCGTTCCCAGGGGATGTTTTTATCTCTCCGTTTCAAACATGTGCACTCAAAAACACACGTTTCTACTTCTCACAGACTGCATTTTAGCATGGCTTCTCATAGCCAAGAGGTGCTCCTGATACAAAGTCACACTGAGCTAAGGTATTAGAGGCTTATTGGAAATAGAGAATGGTTTTGGCACAGAAGGAACCATGACTGGTTCCACAAATGGCTAATCCACAGACACAGAGATCGTTGTGTGTGCACTGGATCTGTTTGTGTCATTGTTGCAGGGGAAATCCTGAGATCGGTTTCCTCCTGAATTTTTGTTAAACCAAATCTGGTGTCTCCATTGCTATGGTGAGGGTGCCTTTTGGTGAAGTGCGGATAGATTCTGTAGTCTCTCTGGTTGTTAATAAAAGCCTGTCTCTTGTAAATATGAAGGAATTGGAGCATCAGTTATTATCTACAGCACTGCTACAGTCCTAATCTACATCTTGTTTTAGTGTTGGTACAGTTACTCAAATATGTGACATCACCCACTGCCTTCTGGGACACATTCAGTCAACCTAATTTCTATATTAGTCCTCATCTCTTCTCACATAGCCTACATGAGGGTCCTTGGTATAAGTGTCTAATTCACTCCACGCTAATAAACCTCCAGATCTTTGGCGAGGGTGCGTAAGGAACCAATCACTTTTCAGCAGTGTTAGAAGATATTTTGATTATTTAGGCACCATTACTTAGAATTCCAGCTGAGCAACAATTTGGGTCTGTAAAAACGTAGTTAAATAATAATAATATTTAGCTTTAAAGGGGAAAAAATATATGATACACCCCACAGTATGTGAGATACAAGCTTCAAATAAATATGTTCATTAATTTAACATTTTAATACCTTATACTTCACTCAATGCACAACCTTTCCTACTGTACAATGAACGAAAATCTCAGAATCAGAGCAATGCAAAAACTTTGTAAATTGAACATATGTTAAAAGATACCTGGTGGAGTTTTTGACCACTAGTAATACTACATAGCGATGTTTTTAAGAGCAGGTTCCAGTTTTGTCGGGTGACCAGTCCTGCTAATGGTTGGCCGCGGGTACGTAACATGGATAGAGGCGATGGGCAAACAAAGGAAGAAGACTGCAAGCAAGTAAACATGCATGTAAACTGTGTAGATTTCAAATTCTTCCAAAACTGGCTTTACAAAAGTAGAAAGAAAAGGAATAATCGAATGTTAAGTATATATAAATTAGTTAAAATATATCTGTATTTGCTGACCTGAGCCTGGGCTGAACTATCATTCAGAGCTTTTCGGAGGCCCTGACTTAGTCCCCTTCGCAGGTTCTGCCTCTGAATGCTGTCCAGCCTGTTTCTTCTCACATAGATGGAAACAACTAAGGGAGATATAGAGACAGAAAGAGACAGGTAGAGAAAAGACAGACACCAAACAAAGCATGTTAGAGAAATTATACAATTTTACACTTTTTTTCCCCCAAGACTGTGGCAAAAGTATTCTCTACCTGTTTTCACCCATAGTCTCTCTGTGATGTTGCACTGCTGTGGTGGAGCCTCTGTGGTGGTGGTAAAGGGAGAAATAAAGATGGTGGTGCCCCCTCTTGAAGGGCTCACTCTGGGGAAAGATGGTGTGAACGTTCTCCTGCTGGTTTGTGTCTTGATGGTTGTAGTGGTCGTCATTCTCCTGGTCACAGGTGTGGGCTGTGGTGTGGTAGTGGGGGTAGAAAGTGTGGTGGTTGTGACTCTTAGGGAAGGCGTTGTAGTGGTTGGGTTTTCAGGTTTGGTGGTTGAAGCTACAGTTGTGGTAAGCTTGACAGAAACTGTCATGGGGTCCTGTTGAGGGGGCAGAGGTGATACCTGAGATGTCCTCTCGGTGGGCCCAGCAGAAAGGGGAATTCTGACTGATGGAGAGGGGGCTGGACTGGCCACTTTGTCTTTGGGAAAAGTGAGCGCATCTGCTCTGGATGTTCCAGCAGTTAACTCGTCCGTCCCCGCCTCTGTAAGGACAACAAACTCCTCAGTCACTTCCTCTGAGCGATTGGAATCTATTGACAAAGTCAGACTTGGTGATGAAGATGGAAAAGTGGCTGGTACAGCTTTTACAGACACAGATGATGATGCAGTGCCTGGGTACATGGTTGGTTTAAGTGGCAATATCATACCAGCTGAATGTAATGTTGATGAAGACGATGATGAAGACAATGATGATGAGGAAGTTTTAGAAGACACTGAAGTGGGGGATTTCATATGTAAAGAGGACAACAGAGTAGCACTAATGTATGATAGCGGTGAAGTATCTGAAGATGATGGCACCAGCTCTGTTGGTAGTTTTGAATCAGTTGTGTCACTGATATTGTCACTGTCCGAGAAATTGAGCACAGGGTTGTTTGAAAGTGTGACAACACTATCAAATACAGATTCAGGAGAGTCCACATCTGCCAGAGGGGGGCTGTGCTTGCTTTTATACACCAGTGCGAGAGAAGAATCTTGTGAAGACGTTACAGAGTGAGTAGTTATGTGAGAGAGGGGCAGAAAACTGTCTGAACCCCATGCTGATCGAGCAGCAGTGTTCACAGTGGCTCCTTCCTGTACACTGACAGCTACAGCAGATCTGAGATTAGCTGCAGACAAATTCAGACTCTGGTCTTTATCTTCTGATGTGCCTTTAACATATGTAATAGATGGATGTTCTCCAACAGTTGGATTAAACGAATATAAACTGGCGACTACCATTGGATCAACTGAATTCAATATATGCACATTGCGCTCTTGTCTGTCTTCCAGCTTTGGATGTTCAATTGATGCTCCATCTGCTGGTAAATTAGAAATTGCCCTATCAAAGCCAATAGATGTATTTTCTAATTCAGAGGCAGTGCTTTGAAAAGGCATAGGCTTGGTGTCTTTCCACTTTGTATATGGTGCCATTTGTTTTGTGCCAAAGCTGAAAATAGCACTAAATGTTTCAATGCTGTTTTCTCCATCACTGGAGGAAGTCGTTGCAGCAGACGAAGCAGTGGAGGGAAGTTTGGTTTGTCTGCCTAAATAAACATTTGATTTATCACTTTTCACACTGGTGATTGGTTCCTGAGTTCGAAAATCTGAGTTTGTCTTCTGTGCTGGGATGATTTCTGACCAAGGGGAAGGTGAAGATAGCTCATAACGACCCATGAGTGCCACATGGTCTTCAAAAGAAAGACCTTTATGAGGTTCTAAAGCAGCATCAAAACTTACTGGAGAAAAAGTCATTTCAGTGGGAGATCGTTTGCCAGAACCTTCAGAGCCTTTATTCAACATAAAGGAACCCTTTGTAGACATGAACGATCGAAACAGTGTTGTGAACTGCCCTGATGGACCACTCTGTTTGAAAAACGCAGTGTTTCTGATTAGAGTAGACTCTTCATTTCCATTAAATAAAGGAGAGACGGAACTCTTTCTGTGGAAGCTCTCAGCAGGCTTCTCTCTGTGTGTCACATGAACACTGGAGACTGGTGATGTTTTAATGTTTCCTGCACTTGTTTTCATCTTGAAAGTTGAAGATATACTGTGGCCAGCTCTCTCAGATTTAATGATATGAGCAGAGATTTCAGCGGAAGACACTGTCTGCTGAGATTTATTGGGTGGAGTTAGACCAGATGTAGTAGAAAATGTGTGGGGAAACGTAAGTAAAAATCCTGTTTGAAAAGGTGTTTGTGAGGGGGTAATCTGGGGTGACAATGAGGCTTTGGGTGGGTCTGCAAAATGATTGTTTGATGAACTATTGGCAGACAAGCCAGTGTTATCATTAGTGTTGATGTGGTTTAGGTTGTGGCTAAGAAACAAGGGCAATACGTATGTAGACCAAGTGGGACGTGAAAGACTTTCGTGAATGGTTTTATAGGTAATATCTGTTGCTAACCTAACTGGCAGCGTTGAACCAGAAAGAGACATTGTCCTACTATTGTAAGAAAATATTTTTGGCGTCGTCCATCCTCTAGGCTTAGCTATGCCCTTGGGAGGCCCTGTTTGTGTTACAAATTCTTGAAAATCTATGACTCCATTACTTGGCAAATGAAGTGAATCGGACTCTGATGTGTCGGAAGTTGTTCCTGTGCTGGTGATCGAACTGAGGATGGAACCAGTGGTGGACTCTGGCCTCGGGTGGGTGAGTGAAAGTGAGTTATTCAGGTGAGCTTGAGTGGAAATTGATTTGAGCTCTGCCTCTGCTATCTCTCCCTGGTTGTAATTTATATTGATGGCAGGAACTCTGGGGCTGCCATGACCCTCTGCCATCAGTAAATCACCAGGATTAGATGCATGCTCTGAGGATACCATGCCAGAGTGGATAGGTGTTGGCTTAGTAATTGCAGTTTCAGAGAAAGACGTTTTGCCTTGTACAGTCTTGGAGGAAACTGTAAAAAATGATCCAGTGGGTCTGAACGTCACTGCTGGTGATACAGTTGGATTTACAACATGTGAACTCAGAGGTGTCATGATAGCATCTCCATCGCTTTTGTGAACAAAAGTCTGACTATCTATTGCTGTCTTGTTTTCCTTTTCGGTATATGCTGTTAGATTTAACATCTGCTGTGTGACATGACTAGAAACTGAATAGCCTTCAGGATGAGTAGACAGCAGTGCTGATGTGGGCTTTGGTACAGCTCCCTGCTGCCTTTGAACAGCTTGGTTCTCTAGATTGGAGGGAAATGAGGTGTTAATTTCAAGATTATTGTCCGATACAGAGTTCATACCTGAATTCTGGGTTTGAGTGGGTGTGTATAAAATCTTTAAAATATGTTGTACATGGTTAGGAGTAGAATAGGATGTATATGTGCTGGTTGCTGGTGCCTTCATTACATTTATGCTTGCTCTCCCTCTAGATAGTTCACTCACTCCATGGATTTCATCAACTGATGAGTAAAAGGAGTGTGCTGTCACTTCATTGCTCTTTCCAATGCTCATTTCACTTGGCACATGTGATGGTTTGGTTGTTGTGCTTTGCAGTCCCTGTGTAACAGCTGAATGAGTGGATTGTGCGATTTTTAGATTGTCTGTCAAACCCACAGACACTGCTGGTAATCGCATTGCTGTTTTGGTCTGAGGGGCAGTGCTGGACACAATCCTTTGACTTTGAGATGAAGCATCTTTGTTTATCCACGTGGCAGAAGATCGTAGAGAAAATAGAGACACTACGGATGATAACACAAAGGAAGTGGATGAAGATGACAATGAAGAATATGATACTGTCGATGGTGAAAACGATGAGACATTCCTGTTTTCACCCACAAAGGACTCATGGGATGGCCTAGAGACAGCTGATGCCATGGTAACTGCCTGAGGTGGTGTGATGTGTTGATGAGACATGTTGGAAGTCAGACCTGAGCTGGCGGGGAGGATCCTATCTCCCGTAGACGACGAGCCCTGGCTGGAACTATGTGAAGGCCATTGGGTGGTGTGGGTCTCGTCCCTGGTGATAGTTGGGGAGGTTCTACTTTGATCAAGGCTCACTGGATGTTTGACAGTTCCTGCCATGACGGTTAAGAAAGAAGAAAAAGCAGGCTGCCCCGATAAACCTTCCCCCTCAGATTCTGAGTCACCATCTGAATGGGCTACTGAGAAAGGCACCTCCCCTGCCACCGACATGTCAGCCAATGGATGAGCAGGAACAGCTGTGACTGCGGGGTCAATTGGCAAAGACGAGTAGCCAGAGGCATCATAGGTGGGTTTTTCTGTTAACAGAAAACAAAGTGGAAAAACATGTTAATATTGGTAATTATAACAAAAAAGGTCTAGTTTTAAAGCTGAATATATATTTAATTCCATTACCAGTGAGTCAAATGATATGCTCTTAGATGTCGGTTAAAACTCTTATAAGGCACCCTTTATAAGTGTTTATAAGTTATAACTAATGGCTTTGTTAATGGTTTGTTAACCATTTACTAATCATGTACAGCAATTTCTTGTTACCTAATGGCCGATATATTTGATACCAATATATCTGCATTAAGCTAACATTGGCCGATACATCAGACTAGAACTTGTTGCCATAAACCCCCTTTGACCGATATTTATCCTTTCTGTTTGTTAATAATGCAGTTATGAATGTAGGGAATCCATTTATAAATACTGGTGGGTTTCTTATTTTCTAACAGTCCTTAAAGCAGCAGTGAATATGAACACGTTCCTCATATATCGATTTTGGTTCAGATGCTCTGCAGCTTTTCTCCAGAAGGTAAGTGGTTAAATACCCATTGGAGGGTCTTCCTAAGAGCAATTTTAAAAAAAAGGAGGTGGCATTATAAAAGGGGGATAAACACCAGCCAAATTCACAACCTGGCAACCCAAAAGCTGTTCTTATTAATGGCTTAGAACTGATCTATAAAGCAGTGAATGATTTATTAAACTCATTATAAAGAGTGCTTTATTAGCAAGTGATACCAAATTCCTGCTGTCTATAAGCAAACAAATTTATAAACTGACAAGTTGATGCCCTGTCCTATTAACTGGCAGTGTGAAAAATTTGATTGCCTAAGCTGTGTGCACACTCATTCAGCCAGCAAGTCAGCAGAGAATTACTTTCTCTAAACATGACAGATGACACCATTAAGAAGAGCTAGGTATGTCACACCACCGTCGAAGAGACCTGATTCAGGAACAGTACACATTTGCATATGGCTGGGTTGTCAGGATCAGTTCTGAGGGTGTTAGATAAGCTGACAAAGTTATAATAAATAAATTCACTTTCAAGTACAATTTATCAATTGACTGTTGAGTGGTAATCATTTTAACCTGTTTGCCAAGGTGAAAACATATCACATAATCTACTCACATGTCAGGTTTGGAGGAGTAAACACATCTTTTTAATAGTCACGGACCAAGACACCAAGGGCAGACATTTATTTATTCCCAAAGGAGAGAAAACAGAGACAATTTTCAAAGTGAACAAATAGAATTATTCAAGAGATTGCAGCTGTGTGCTCAAGTGTAGCTAAGATAACGCTACTTCTAAAAACACACAATGGACTTTTGTTACAGTGTTTTGTGCCTTTTAAATTATACCTCAGTAAAATGGCAAAATGGAAATATGGAGGTTTACATTACAGTAAATATCATGAAAATGTAGAACATGGTGTTGTCTCTCATCCATTCCTGTCCTTCTCAGCACATCCTTGACACATCCACATAGGGGTTCTTTTATCCATTTATAAAGTTTTGCAGTCCTGTCACACCTCCACCCCCTCAGCATGTTTCCCCTGCTGAAGTGCATCCAGCTAGCGCTCACATACAACTCCTTCAGTGTTGGAGAGACATGAGCAGTAGATTAACAGAGTTTGTTTTCAATGACAAATGTGTAGCTTGGTTGCAAAAGGATACTAGATACTCACTCTTCTGAGAATTGTCCCGCACATACTTTGAAAATTACTGAGGCCCTTGAGTCTATGTTCTCTGAATTACACACATGATGATTAGCCTAAGGCAGTGTGTACTCACACAGCTGGCACTGTAGAGCTATCTGAAAACATTTTTTCTGTCTTTAGATATTTGCCAACCATCAAATGAGAACTGTAATATGAATCTAATATCTACAAATTCAGTAAAATGTTCACCTGAATGTATTCTTAAATGTCACCAATATCCCAGGGAATTGGCATAATGCTTTTGATAATTTGTTTTCAGAAGAATAAATAACAAAATTTATTAACTATCATTCAATTCTTAAAGCCAGCTCCGTGCTGTATCCATGATCCCACTTAATTCCCTTTCTTCAATAAATCACTAATGTGCTAAAATGTGATTAGTGAAATTGCTGCACTGCAATTCTTAATCCATTCTTAAAAACCGGTGATATAAAACAAAATGTGGGAAGAAAGGAAATGTATTTCTGTAATCACAAAAGAACTCTAAGATAAGAAAGGATATGTGTCCTGCTTCAAGGCCACTAAAAGGTCAGTCTGTCTAACCACTTGCCCCCCCATTTGAGTGTGTGGGACAGAGGCCAGTCCAAGCGAGGTGTGGGGTCCACCTGCGGTTTGCCACCTGCTCTGACAGAGCTGAGCATATGGGAGGATTTAAACAATGGACGAGAGAGGACAAGGTGCGCAGAAAAGAGGAGATTGTGATAGAGACAGACAGAAAGGAGAAAGGGTGGGCTGTAAGGTGTGGAAAAAGGAAATAGGATGAAAGAGTGGTAGAAGAATGAGCAAATGATTCAATTTGAAGTGAAGTGTCTGCAGTCTACAAGTACGCAGGTCCTTTCCAACAAAAGTAATTTATTTTCATGATTCGTCATACTGTCAAGCTTCAGTCTTGATTGGAGTTTAACAGATGATCTCACATTACAACAAGTAATACTAGATTTTGTGATCTATGTGGTATTAAATTGATTTGATTGTAAAGAAAAACTATTTTCATTCATTAAGCAAATATGCCAAACATACACTGGTTCTGCTTCTAAAATGTCTAAAGTGCTTTTTTATATGTATTGTAAATTCATAAACCTTGGCCTCTTGGTTGGACAAAACAAGTACATTTAAGATGTTTTGTGATGGATATTTGATGAAATTTTGATTGACATTTTTTACTATCTCTAACATTTTAAAGGCTAAAACATCAATGGATCATGACAATAAGTATTAGTTACTGTTGTGTGAGAAAGTCAAAGCTTAACACACTGGTGGGTCAGTCTTTATTTAAAATATGTAAAGTTTAATTTTGGGAATCGTGTATAAAAATATGCACACCCATCATGTGATGTTTGGTGTTGAGTCTGAATATTAAACTCAGTGTAAACATAATATAGTTTCCACAAAGAGATGGAATATGCTTTATACAGAAAAGCTGTAAATTATATTGTCAGGCAGTGTGGTATAAGATGTGTTTTCCAACTTAAAGTCACATTATGGGAAATCAAAGGGGGGAATTAATTGTTGATGGGGTTTAATCTCCAGTAAGAAACAGATACTCCAAGCATGTATGATCAATAAAATGTGTGGTTTTCGTGTACTTATTTAGTCAGGAGACAGCTACATGATCCTGACTTGTCTCTAAAACCTTGTGTAACCAGCACACACAAACCACAGACCTCATTTCCACACTCCCTCTGCAGCCAGCACTATCTTTGAGCTTCCAGGACACTTCCGCTGCTCCACTCATATTATACACTGCTTCTCCTTTTGCTTTGAGATGTTTTTGTTCTCTTATGTTGGGAAAATGCTAAACAAGAGAGTATAATTCAATAGTGAGGTGGATGGAACCCTGGGAGCAGAGAAACAAATTTAAGAAGCCTGGTCAACTGCTTCTGAGGAAGGACCTCAGAAGTCCCTTCTGTTTTTTGGCTGTTTATCAGAATTATAAATAGAAGCTTCAGTAGTAAGGTGGAGGTAAGTCTGGGAGGATAAAAGTTTGTTTGAAAAACAGTATTTGAACATATTGCACATATCCCCTGTCTGTGTATGGAGGCGTCATGTCTGAGCAGGGCTGAAGGAGGAGTGTGGCAGTGATGCAAAGCACTGCTGAGGTGACAGTATGCATGGGAGGGAGGATGTCACACACACCCAGCACTATGCTTTTTTATTTTTTCACAGAGGGTGCAAACAGCACAGCAGGCTGAAACATGCATCAGCTGTCTGGAACACAGCCCAGCGGACACTTAACCCTGCAACCACGCAGAGAAGTGTACATGGTATTAAAAGATGTGTTCTTGCAGCCATCCAGTCGTTTATTACGCCTGACAAGGACAAGGAGGGTATGTTTTTAGTCCCGCTTGATTGTTTATCTGTGGCCAAGGAGACCAAGAAACAAGACATTAGTTTGGGGAGTGATAACTGGAATTGTTTAAAGCCGGAATGTAACATTAGAAAGGAACAAAAAACTCTTCTTCTTACAAATGAAAAAAATGAATTTAGAAGCAAAATAACACACCCTTGCTCTATTCAACACACACACACACACACACACACACACTCGTGCTGCTATAGCCCTACTTGGTCGGGTAAGACCAATAGCTTATGTTGGGTAATGTTAGCTAACATTAGCAAACGTGAAATAGATACTATTGTGTGAGTCAGTTTGCTGACTATGACAATGCTATACTTGTTCTACTATTGTTCTACAATGACATTATTTAGCATTTACTATAATGTTGTAGTTTTCACTTGTGGCCACAGAAGGCGGTGTTCAGAAAACGTTACATATAATCACTTTTAAGTATTTCATAACATTGCAATATAGGGCATTTATTGTCAACGACTGAACTTAAATGAATGGGACACTTCTGGTACTCGTACCAGGTGTAGATTTAAAAAAAAAATTAAAACCTAAAAAATTAACACATTTTGCGGGTTGTGTTGCCTTAGTGGACTGTACTTCATGCTAGTGCCTTCTAGTTAAAAAATCTTTTTTGTTTTGTAACTATCATCCAAACTGCACTTCTAACAACTACCACACCTAAGCTTGTTTTTGTTTTGAATATGAGTCATGTTAAGAATGCAGCAGCCCTCTGACACCAGTAGCTTCTCCCTTTTCATTGATGAAATGATAGAAAACAAATACTTGAAGGAAAACACAGCTCTGGGCAACACTCAGACTCAGGGGAAGCTGTGCACTCACTGGTCACCTATTTTTCTCTGTCCTCCTTATCTCTCTCTCTCTCTCTCTCTCTCTCTCTCTCTCTCTCTCTCTCTCTCTCTCTCTCTCTCTCTTTTGCTCCAAATAAAAGTCAGCCTATCCACTGACGCTAAGGCTCTTTGTCTTTTTCCGCTTGACATTTCTGTCCTGATGCAGCTCGGGACACTGTAGTCATGGCTTATGTTGTTGCAATCTGTCCACTCCTATTACTGCTCAGCAAGACAGTTCTCCACTGTCCTCGTCCCTGAGCTTGAGCTAGCATCAGTTGAGCAATATGATGGTACATGAGACAATAGACAATTGGTAGAGACCAGTGGAATATTGAAGGTCTGGTAACTAAATGATCTGCTACATTGTACTTAGTAAATAGCCAGGGTGGGAAATTAACTTTTTTAATCTACCAGCCACTTTCATATTTTAGCAGCATTTGGCTGGTGCTAATATCCCTCTATTTCTCTATACATAGGGATACATTAGGATCGTTTTCGTATTAAGTGTGTTTCCTACTGCAGTCATTGGCTCAGTTAAACACACCAGAGAGCCATTTTTCAGGGCTTTTAGCAGGCTTTTTGGAAGGTGACAGGGGACACATTCCCTCCACTCTCACATGAAGGATCATATATCTGCTGCCTGAAGCCCTTTTTGGTGAAAACAGACAGATGACGATGAACAGCTGCCAAATTTAATTGATTTCTAGGACTCATTATGTAAATTCAGAGATGAAGGTGCTGCAACAATTAAGTGAATAAAATATATAGACACAGTTCTGCTGGACAAGACAAACTATTCCAGAAACAATTTTTTTTTAATATGAGCATATTCAACACTTGTATTAACAATAACACAATGTATTATGTTAATTATCTAAAAGGTTCCAAAAAGGTTCCAAAACATAGTAATTCATATGCACAGATAGTCAAGTGATTAAGTCCCTAAATTTGGAACCAAATGTGCTGACCACAGACACTCAATAGAGCTGAGCTCAGTTTCTCCCTTACTGTGCAAGTCTTACTGTCTACATAAGAAGGGAATAACAATGTAGCTACTAAATGAACAACCACATATCTCAAATATCACAATATGCTGATCATTAAGCCACAGTTGTTAAATGTTGTCGTTTAATTAGCCCCAGCTGATTGTTTCTTTAAGCATCTTTAAGTGCTCACTTTTAAATTGCTGAGTATTGTGCAAAGTATTTTGTATGCCCCACTAGGAAATACAGTAAAAAGTGTCTTAATAAAGTATTATTTGTTGTGGTTTCACAATAAAACTAATACTGATTTGGGGAATAAGAACTTCTGAACATTCATGGGTATTGTATTTTTTAAGGATAAGACATAAACACTAAGATGCTTCAGGAGCATTTCAGTCTGTAACTCTTGTCTGACGGTGAGGTGCCTAAAATAAACCACCACATCAACAACTTTATCAGTAAGGAGTTTAACTTGTCTAATGATATTACATAATGTAAAAACATGAATTACCTTTAGAGTCCGTCATATGCCTTGATGCCTTTTTTTATCTATATTCTTCAACTGACAGAAACAAGGGTGCACTAATCTTCTATGTCCTCAGACCAAAGAAAACCTTCAAGATTCTGACAAATAATGCTGAAAGAAAACCTCTTTCGGCAGTCTCAGATAACATTTCTAGTGCTGAACAGACTAAATAAATTGTATTTGTAGCTTTGATGAAAGATCTTTTGAAGAAGCTCAGACTTTTTGGAGAGTGCAATGGCTGAGTGGCCTATTCAATATTAACATTAGATAGACAGCACGTTAGCATAATCAACAGAGCAGTGAAATACGGTGCTGTGTAACACTTCCACAGGAGGAGGGTGATTTGCAGGGGTTACTTTTCTGATGGCTAAGTTCAATGCAATGCAATGTATTGTAGTATTGAAGAGTACACTGAGGTCTTAAAAGATACTTGACACCAAACACCTTATCTTATAACTTTATCTTGGAATTTTCATTTTAATTGCAGACAATGGCTAGCAGCGAGGCTAGCCTCTCCTTTACCTCAACTTTAACTGTTCCCAAAGTTGATTTCTAGATGCAGGATAACTGCAGAGCATCAAATTAGACTTTCAGTAACCACAAATATAATTCCTTATGCATGTGTATTTAAGGTTGAAAAAGCAAATACCCAATATACTTTTTTCAAAAAAGATATTTTTACTTGTTATACCAAGAAAAGCACAGGTGGAAGCAATAACATCAAATCATCATCACATTTAATGTCCCAGTAGCCAGCATGAATGATACTGTAGCAGGGCCATGAACAATCTCACCTCAATGGAATGCACTTGTTAGTTATGTTATTAATTACACCTGTGTGTGTGTGTAAGTGTGTGTTTCCTGTAATTACTTAAAAATGTCTATATAAATATAATCTACATCTACATACAGACTGGCTGTAGTTTGAGAGAAATTGAGTGCATTTCATCACAAAATAACAATCGCAATGCACTGGTCATTGCAGATTCATGGTATATAAAAATGAAAGAATATTTTCTGGGTGAAACATTCCTTTGATGCATGGAGTGATCAGATGAACCATGCTGGGGCAGACAGGATGACTGAAAGTTGGGCAGCTCAGTAGGGTACTGCAGGCAATCCCCGTCCCATTAAAACCACCAAAAGTAAATCATCTTTCACTTCAGCACCAAGCCCAGAGGCAGCACTTGCCTGTGAACTGTCAAGGCTGAAAGGAGCATGTGCCAGTGGTAGAGATAAAAGCTAAGGTAAATACATGTACTGCCTTGCCATGGAAGAATCATACAAATTCAATATAATGATTACATTTACCTTTCTTTCTTTCTCTCGTTTTAATCTGAAACATTTTTATTATTTAGGTTGTACAAATACAGTACAGTGTGAAAAACATGAGATTTCTAATCGTGTTAGGCAACCGATATTTCAGTGATTAGGTTTATGTATATTATGCTCTCCAAACCAAATTGGTAATCTCAAGACGCATCTGAAAATTGTAAAAAAATATATCAATATCACTGCCTCTTGAAATAAGAACCTCTTCTACTGGTATAACCTAACACACATACGTACATAGAGAGAAGGGACTGTATCAAACTGGAGCTCACGTCTCCTGGGGATGTGCATATCGGAGCAGGCAGGGGACGAGTGTAGGAGGAGGCTGTGGGTGTGAAATGACAGGTAGGGGTCAAGGGAGGTCATCAGATGGTTACGTGGAAGCTGGGTTTAAGATGAGGCTCTCATCCTGAGTTGCTTAATTTTGAATGGCTAGATAGACAGTTAGATAGACTTTATTAATCCCCAAGGGGAAATTGTAGTGTTGCCGTTTAAAAAAAGGAACAATAAAAAGAATCAGCATGACAAGAAAATACAGTTAACAAATAAATAGATATATGTGTGTGCTTATGTATATATACATATATCTATCTGTACAAATTAGTATATTGTCCATTGCCACTGAGAGGAAAAGTCTCCTGTCCTGGCTCAGAAGGGAGTCATTATTATCATTCCTCTTCTCCACCTGGAGGTGCCAGGGCCTCCAGAGCAGTCCCCAACACAGAACCAGCCTTTCTAATCAGCTTGTTTAGCCCCTTAGGGTCACTGGCCCTGATGCTGGTGCTCAACAGATGGCTGCAAAGATAATTGCACTTGTAACAACAGACTGGTAAAAGATATGCAACATCTTGCTGCACTCATTCAAGGACCTGAGCTTCCTCAAGAAGTAAAGTCTACTCTGTCCATTCTTGTAGACAGCCTCAGTGTTGAACTTCCAGTTAAGTCTGTTGTCAAGATGGATGCCAGGGTATATGTAAGTATACAGTTTAAAGAGGAAGGGTGAGAGTATAGTCCCTTGCGGTGCTCCTATGCTCCTAACCACTTGCTCAGACACACTCAGTCGTACAAACTGTGGTCTATCTGTCAGGTAGTCGATAATCCAGGACATAAATAGATCCAATGAAGGGATTTTTTCATATTACGGTTGAATGACAAACAGCAGCAAATGTTCCCTGTGGAGCTTTTGACCTCTAGTTGCACCATGGAGCTGTTTTTCTATGAGCATTCCCCGTTTTGCTTCTTTCATGCAAGTTCACAAAGATGCACATGCTGTAAGTACATGGATGTACTTCGGTGATGTGATACACAGTCTTGCTAATAGTTTTACACAATTCCAGCTGATCTACAGGTGGTGGTAACACACCAAGATATGCTGCAATGCGCCAGCAAAAGTAGCAAAGAAGACTGCAAGCTAGTAAACATAGATGTAAACAAAACAGGATTTTAAAAACCTAAAATAAATCAGCTTTGCAAATGTTTTATGAGAAAAGAAATGGATTCATGACATTTCTTAGATATCAAGAATATACACAATTCGTTTTGGTGAGTGTTTCAATTTAAATATAACTCCACAGACTACTTTTAAGTGAACTGAAAAAAAGAATCATGAGAACATCTTGAGACAGCAGATCTCATCTGGTTTTGTAAGAAAAGTATTATCTATCTTCTGTGCATTTACTACAATGAAGTTTAATGTTGTTTGATACTAATTAATACTATCAGGGATAGCCTAACTGTCATTTTGTATGCTGCAGCTGTTTCAGTATTGGGCCATGATGTAGGATTATATGCTCAACCTAAATTAGAAAAGTATAAAAATAAAAAATCATGGGCTTGAGGTTCACTTTTATATGTACAAGCATTGCTTACCATGTTTAGGTCTACTCTAGTAGACTCTAGTCTACTCTTCTTCTAGTAAAGACTTAGTCAGTGTGGGAAATAATTACTCGCAAAGGTAAAAAAAGGATAACATACAGGACAGGATGGGATTAGCAATAACAAAAGCAGGCTAAAAAGTCAAAATCATGCAACCCTGTTCAGTCATCTCCAGGTTTAACTTCATGCACGCCTCACTTAATACAGAACGACACATTAACAATCCCTTAATTAGATGAATAACAGTCATTAGTCGCTGCAGCGTGACATTGCTGAAAGGTTGAGGCCATGTTGCAACCTGTTGCCCTTTCGTGGCATTCATGCATAATAATGCATAATAAGCAATGAATAAACATCAACAGTTTAGGAGCTTTTAATCTGCGTGTGCTGGATGCACAATAGTTGTCTTCCTGTTTTGATCAGTAAATTTCCTGCAAAACTCCAACCTCAAAGAACATCATTAAAAATGCAGGCAGCAACAAACTTCCAATGGTCTCATTTGTTTGTGGTAATAATACTAATTAGCCCAAATTATTTTACTTTTAAGTTATTAATGCTAGTTTTTTCATCAGTGTCTTTAAGGCAAAATGTCCCTGAATGTACTGTATTTGGTGAATAAAGTGAGAGTGATTCTGTCACAGCAATACATAATTCATGCCTACCATGTCAAACCAAATTGCTTTTGGAGTGTATTAACATAAACATGATGCAAAATGCAAGGCTCTTAAGTGACATACCAAAGACATATTCCAGCAGTTGTCCACCTATTTGCTGCACTAACCAATACAATAAAACCTTCCCACACTTGACCTTCATCATACATGCAGGGTGGTGAGCCGCTCAACCAAAATAAAGATTTAACTGTCATGTAATTCATTCAGTATTTTACAAGAAAAAGCAGAATTAGAGAAAGAAACTGAAAAATGGTTATGATAATAATTCGATATGGCAAACGACCTTGCTGATTATCTAATTAGCTCCTCAGCAGTCCCCAACCCCCAGACTAGAGACCACTAACGTACGACACAGAGCAGATGCACTGCACTGCACTGGCTCTGGCCGTATTTATCGGCTACAGTGCAGCAGAGGTTAGCCGAGGCATGAGGAGGATGGAGGGGAGAGCACAATGAGGGGTAACAAGGTGGGATAAGCCTGTTAAGCTTCCAGGATCCCCTCTGAAATCCCAGCTCGAGTCAAGCACAAGAATGTCAAAATGTATGTAATACAATCACAATACTCTATAATCTGGGGTCACTCCAAGCAGATGGCCACAAATTAATTTGCTTATGTTCTTCGTGGTGACAGTATTTGGAACTGTATGACAAATAAGTGATGTGATACATTTTCTACATTTTTTTATGGACAACACATATTACTCTTTGTAGCAATTGAAATGCAAAATTAAACTGGAGAGTTAATGCTATAACCTCACAATAAATCCATTAATAGGGCTAAATTACATGTTTTAAGCAAAAATGACAAAAATTCAGTTGTTTCAGTTGCCTCAAATATTTGGTGCTTTTCTTAGTCTTCTACTATTGATTATTTCTGGGTATTTAACTGCTGGTAGGACAAAACAAACTATCTATGTGTTATTGGGTTCTGGGGAATTGTGATGGGCATTTTTCATAGTTTTATGATGTTTTTTAGACCAAACAACAAATAGATTCATCCAGAAAAATACTGGCAGATCATGGAAATTTTTTTTTTTAAAGCCCACACTGAGAGCCACTATTTACGGAAGCCGAGAGCGGCCATGCTTGCAATATTTTTTTTTAATGCCGTTATCTCGAGATCACGAGTTAATTTTTCCGTTATCTCGAGATCACGAGTTAATTATTCCGTTATCTCGAGAAAACGAGCTTTGACAGTTTGAGAACAGACCGCTGCGAAAACACACTGATAATCTAATAAACGATATTTATGAATCATATTTCAAACCCATCCACTGTATTTATTAGAAATGTGTGTTTTTT
>JAVQJL010015895.1:0-17165 GCA_036024295.1 Nannoperca obscura
ACACACACACCCACACACACACACACACACACACACACACACACACACACACACACACACACACACACACACACACACACACACACACACACACAGGTTTATCGGTTTGATCTTACAAAGTTTCAATATATAGATATTATTTAATTGATTGCGTAAAAGAAAATTTAGATTTTTCTACAAACAATTGTGCCAAACGTATTCATAAACAATCTTACCAGTTTATTAGGGTAACGAATCACCACAGGCTGAATTGGTACAGCTGGGATGAAGGCCCCTGCGAAAAAATTTATAAAAGACATAAGATGCATTTCAATTTGACAAACCTGCATGAACAATACATTGGGTTGAGAACCCAGTATCAGTGCATGCTATGAATAAACAGCTGGCAGGATGACTTCAAAGGAAGAAAAAAAGAGGAAAGTTGAATAAGAAGAAATATCTTGATGGAAGAGCTGTACCTGGCTTAAATGTGATTAGGCAGGATCTATTGGTGCATGTTCCTTCTGGAAAAATCATGATCTGTAGGAAAGATGGAATTCATATATATTACACATACACAAAAAAGAAAAACAGTGGCCATGTCCTTAACAGTTAAACAAATTACAAAATGTAAATATGTGTATTAGGATGCATTATATTGCACGTTGCTGTAAGTCAGATGAGCAGATAGTTGCTAACAATGTTTTCTGCAAGGCTTGATTTTACTGCTAAAATGCCCATTTATTTGTGATCTGGAGCTTTGTCCTCTTCAGGGATGTCCAGTATTCTTTTTCAAGAATTTGCTCGTTATCTCACTGAAGGGTATGCCCCCCATACATCACTCATTCTCAGAGAACCAGGGTTACAGTCGCAGCAGGTGTTTGTAATTTTTACTACAAACATAATGCATTTGTTTTAAAATTTCATAAAAACTGAAAACTTAAAATGTCTAAAATTATTGCTGTCCTCTGTTCAGGATAGATGTTGTCAAAAAGTTTTTTTGTAAATGTGCATGAGAATTTCCATCCATTTACCTGAGGCCATTCCCCTCCAGAGTGGGCTCTGCGTTTGATCTCCTCCACAGTCTTCTTTCTTGAGTCCTGGTCTGACCGTGATACAAACACCGGCCTGATGAACTTAATCAAAGCTAGAAGCAAAAGAGAAAGAGTGGAGAAAATATAAATAAATACAGAAACTGTTATTCTTTTTTTTAATCCTTATACAGCTAAGCAACTGAAGTGTCTTCGCATTATCTGTATCTACTGCCTTTAGTATTAGTTTAGTTGAGTGGGAGGAGGAAACTGACTCAGACCTTTTCCCTTGAGCCGGAAATACAGGCAATGCCTCAAACGATAAATATCTTCTGAAATAAACACTATGATCATAACTTTAAAACAATCTGGTACATTCAGCAGCACAAACACTTTATGGTACGGGCTAAGAAAGACTGTCCTGGGAGAAGAGTAAAGCTCTTCTTTATGTCAACTACTAATGGTGTCCTTAAACAAAGCACTTAAATCTAAATCACTGCAAAACAGTTGCAGAGTGAAGAGTGGAAGAATGTGGTTGTACTGAAACATTCCTGTGGTGATGTGACATGACATATGATATACATGATATATAACTGTAAAGCACTGTTGACATAAGAGCTTGTTATCTGGATCTGTACCGGAAACTAATGTTGGTAAGGGCAAAACATTAGATAAAAATGTTTACTTATCAGTTTCAATAGAACTTATTTTCCCCCCACATCACATGTGGGAAAAGAAGTCATCAAAACTGTCTTGTTCTGTAGCTTCTGTATTTAACATATGGTCACATGTTCCTCAATGTTGGTTGCATAAGTCAGATGAGTCTGTGGCTTCCCTCTCTGATAACTCAGAGAATTCCAGCTACAATGTTGACAATCCGGTCAGGGTTTTGGGGGCCAGTGGGATGATTTAAGATCTGCTGGATCAGCTGATGATCAATTATTAAAAATTCCAAACTCAACCTTTTAAATGTACACATACCGTCACCCTCTAATGCTAAAATGGTTGAGCATCAACCGATTTAATATCAGTTTATGTGCAATATTATGGGGCTGGGCGATAAGTCCATGTCATTGTGTTATAAACATGCAGTGGAATTGTATCAAAATTATGTGACTGTGTGATGTTATTGCCAACTGTAACTATATGAGCCATTGCATTTTTTGTTTTGGGTGTGTAAAAAGCATGTTTTATATATCATGGTTGATACTGATACATATATTATTTATATTGTGATATTGATTTAAGTCACCACCCAGTTAAACTCTAAATGCCTCAAAAAGTCAGATTGCAACAGCCTGATTTCTAACTCAAGCTAACTTTAAGTGTTTGGTACCACCTAACACACAGTAGTCCAGTCACAACTATACATCTTTCTGTGAGCTACAAGGAACAAATGTACAAGATCATTGAACATAACTGGGTTTGGATATTCTAGGTTAGATTGGCAGGGGTTTTGTAGATGCTGGGAACATTTCCCTGTACACCCCACCTTTACCAACACACAGACAAATTAGAAAAAGCAATGTTTCTGGAAGCCCTGGGACAGAGTTAAAAAAAAGAGTGAGGCACAACAGCTTAAGGAGAGTGAGTGTAATGTAAAATGAAGAAAGAAGAGAGTGAGGGCATGAGAAGAAGACACTGATTCCAACTGTGAGCTGTCTGCCGACAGGAAAGGATTAGGGCTTTAGCTAGTACCCTGAGAGACACTTTACACACGTCACTGTGGCTGATCAGGTCTTAATGCTTATTCTGGATTCCAGTTGCTTGGCATGACATTGGTGCCTGGTTCCTAAGTCAAGACACGTCAAACTAAAGCTGAACAGACACATTAGTGGATAACACTGTCAACCCCTAAAATAAAATGAATTGTGAAATTGTAAGATGTATCCTTAGGTTCCTTCAAAACATAATTTTAGCTGATGGCGTTTTGATGACAACGATTTGAATTAGCCAATGAGCAAATGTGTCTCAATACAAGCAAGTAAGGCTGCAGTAACTTGGCAAGCTTCACTCAGTCTGGATTAACAAAGTGGTTAATTACTAACTTGGAAGGCAAAGTGGGAGGAGGAGAAAGGCAAGCTAAAATAGCACACACCTAGGCCTTTTACTGTATGTCCTGCTGCCAGGGTCATAAGATCAAATGTCTAAAGTTGCATCTGTATAGGCAAGTGAACTTATAAGTTAGTTAAAAGGATCTGATGTTACACTAGTGCATTTACTGACTGCAACTGAACAAGGCCTACTTGATCTAGGCATGTAGAGAATGGATGTTGTGAGTTACTATCGAGTTATTTTTATTTCCCAGCCTGAATGTGATCGTTTATCCAGATAAGAATGTTTGATTTCTGCTTCTTCGTGTCATGGATGGTTTCATGAGTTTAACAACATCATCATCAGGATGCAACACCGCCGAACTGAAGGTTGAAAAATCATAGTGTTTTATAGAATTAACTACAACATGGCATGTGAATTTGTTTGTGTTTTTACTGGTACATTGTCCTGGTATACCACTGCTGTGAACATTATGCAAACTGTACTTGGCTTTAACTCATGTGAAATACATTTTGCAAAGTAGATTGGGAAATCCCCTCTCTTTGACTGTTGCAACCTGCTCTTTACAAAATGGCTTTGCCTGCTTCAGAGCACATCACAACACAAGGCGCATACTGTATAACCTTCTTTGGAACCCACATGTCGCTGAACATGTTTGGTTATGTGGCTATGCAAAGAGATTGTGTACTTCGGTCAACTAGATTTTGCATTGCTGCCAAGAAGAATCAGATCATTTTTTTCTTCAAACTGGAGTCCTTAGATTGCTTTCTACCTCACAATACAGGTCATAGTCACAGAGGTAACAATCACAGCAATATATCCTTGTATGTGTTTGTTACTTACTTCCCCAGAGAGGTATATCTTTGCTCTCAGCCTTCATGACAATTGAGGCCATTGTCATCGTCACTGGGATGGCATCAAAGTACGAAGAGTGGGGTGCCAGGGTGAGGATGGGTGCTTCTGTGGGCAATGCCTTTCGCCCTTTCACAGTAATCCAATGGAAACCTCCCGCAAACCACATGACCCGCATGATGATCTTCAGAATTATGTCCACCAGTCTGGAAACAAGATCATGCATGTGTGAGGGGCGCTTTTAATTTAAATTGCAGATGAGGATCAAATCTCCATTATTGGATAATACGAGTGACGCAGAGATGCGGGATTGATAACTTCATATGTTGGTTTGCATGCTTAAGCCCAATGCGACATATTGTAAATCAATATAATAAACTATTCTTACTCATATCCATATCTTGGTTGCGAGCCACCTGTGTCTCCTATGATAAATATGACAGTATTCACCTGCATGTTCATTAACCTTTCAGGTGGTATTTTTAGTCATTTGTTTGAGATGTTTTCGAGAAGAGGAGGCCTTAAGCTGCTCTGGGAGTCTCTTGGACAGACTGTTACACAAGCAGGGAGTGCAGAGCACAAGACTGAGACAGAGGGCTGAACAGCTGAACTATCAAAGCTCAAGAAAATGAATAAATGAGACAGGTAACATCTTTCTTTTCTCTTTTTTTTTTACCTTAAACTCCTCATATTTCAGCTCCCTTGTCATAGTTGCATTCTTAATAACCACAGGTGTAAAGGACAACTAGAAACAGTGTTACAATTAATGTATCAGTAAACGTATCAGTAAGTGATTCATTGCACACAAAAAGCATAACAAAAACAAATGTTATATATATAATATATATAATATATTGTTACTGATAGAAGTCAGAAAACTTTTATAATAGCTTTTTTGAGCGATGTGATTTTCCATTCACACTGAAAGCAGCATTGTTGATTGTATAGCTAACTACCCACAGCAGTCTACCATTGATAGTGTCAAATGTCTATACATTACTTATTAGTAACAATTCTAGGACTTCCTCAAATACAAAATTCACCTTTAAACAAACAAACACACAAACACACATACGCATCACAAAGCACCCACCTTCTCCAGAGGCACTGGGGTTCGACGGTGGTCTCTGAGCGCCCTACTGAGGCCACGAAGGCAAAAGGCCAAGCCAGCAGCATCATGAATGCAGCCATGAGCAGACGGATGGGGAACAGGGTGACTGTCATTAATGCGATCTGTAAGAAATTGAGAAAAAGAGAAAAGGAAAAGGGTTAAAAGAAATAGATACAATAACACACGTTTTGTCAGTCTTGTTGACTTTAGTCTATGTAGTATTAAGCAGTCCCTCAACAACATTTTCCACTTGCACAACATGCTTTTAAATGGGAAGTCCTAACTGTAAAGCCAAAGATCACCATATTTACCAAAGGTTTACTCTAAAAATAGTCCCGATGACTTTTTGGCAGCAGGAAAGATGCAAGAACATACAGTTGCTAATTTTATTATGTCTTTAACAAAGCACAATAAAAGTAAACCCATAAGAAAACAATGATGGCTTCACCTCTATGAAAAGCAATAAACTATTAGCAACTGGTGTAAAGAAAAGAAAAACAGTGCACGTAACTTTGTTATGTACCTCCTGTCCTACACAGTACAGAGGGCAGCAGGCCGGCAGCACGGCCTCTGATCACAGTGGTAACCTGCAGCTCAGCGAGCCCACACGAAGAGCTGTGTGTGTTACATGCACTACACTATTTAAATGTGACTGTTATCACGTAAAGCATACGTTCTTCATTCTTGAAGGCTCAGCTGAAGTATGGCACTTCCCTGTCTGAGTCCAATGGTGACTGTTTACTTTACATCTGTTTATGACTCCCTGATAGCAGCGCTTATCTTCTGTCAATATTTATCTTGATAGCAACCCACATGAAGTCTAGCTGCACTATCTTATCAGGGGAGAGTTCTTGTCTGACAGAAGGGTCAATTTAAAGCAATCAATCAATTTAAAGCATGCTTGTTAAACTACTGAAAAACAATAAGCAGCATACTGGTGCTGGAGAGTAGTTAGTAGTTAGTAACACACTCGCCAAAACATACCTCTGGTCTGAGAACTAACCATGTGCTGGCATTACCTATAATATAGATGTGTTTTGTTGGGTATGGGGTGAGGTAGTTGCAAAATTACATTACACACACTACACCCTGTTATTGCAGTGACACAACACTCTAGTTTTTATCTCTTTCCATAGTCTTCCAAAGTGTTTACTTTACCAAGATCCTCTTAAGATACATTATTCACATCTACCACACATAGTTCTCTTTGTATATGAATATGAAGTATACAGTTTTGCACAAGAAAGAACTGAGTACCAGTATATTTTTCCTATAATAAAAAGGGGCCTTGCTGAGAATGCTTGAGAGCCACTGTATAATGCATTTGTTAAAAGATTTATTCAGACCCAAAGCATGAGAATGCATGAATGTCACTAAGAATTAAAATAAAATGCTACATAGCAGAGGTTATTTAGGAGTTAGAGTGTGCTCCGGCATTACACTAAAAGGCATTTTTAAAGTCATGCAATAAGGCTTGTCACAGTCTTAAAAGTGAACGAGCAAACTAAATAAACATTCATCTGTACTGATGCAACTTAGGAACTATATTGTAGCTGCCAACGTAGGGCCTGCATTGTAACAATACTGTAGATGTACAAAACTAACTTAACTAAAATCACGGGCTAGTCTAAAACAGCAAAACTCAGTGTGGACTGTATAGACGTTTGTAGGCATTAATAACAAAATGCAAAGAACAGTTGTAATCAGATGTTACCAGTATTTTAATAATATATCTGTACTGATGAACAAGGTTGAAACCAGCCTGTATTTGTAACTGTTAATATGAATCAAAAAGGTCAGATGAGTACACCCTGTGTGTGAAAACAAGAATCCGTTTCACACTAACCTCTAAGCAGTCTAAAGGCGTAATCTCTAATTTTGAATGCATTGTCACACCAAGGGGACTTTAAAGCCTGTAGCCTATCATGTAGCTGATTGCCATTTATACTGCTTTTTTCACTTTCTCTTTTAACTGTGTAATCAGATCTATATGTCGATATGTTCTTCAAATGACAAACATATAACCATCGTCACAAATCATCCTTTCTATGAGGCTGTATTTACTTTTCTTAAATAAATGCACATTTAAACAGGACACTGTGCAAAAATAGAATTCAAACTGAAAGAGAGCTTGAACCATAACCGTTTTAGTGGTAGTAGAGACATGCGTATGAGCTTCCCGTTTCCAAATGCAGATGTTTCGCTCTCACAAGCCTGAACAATTTCCTTGTTGAACTGAGTTTAAGGTCAGTGAGTAGCTGCAGCAGAGTGTTTGGTTTCTCAAAAGCATTGGTAAGGTTGTTGTGAGTGGCAGTGGGGCATATAAACACAATTAATACTTGAATAATTATTAGTGCACTGTGTCTTGATAATGATATGATTTGTATTTAAGTTCTGGTGCTGTGACAGATGTTCCAAGTAGGCAGCAAGTATAAAACAAACTGTGGAACCATCCCCCATTTTGGCTTCTTAAAAGGAAAATCATTAATATTTTATTGTGTCTTTGCATCGAATTATCATAATTTGTGGGCAGGGGCTCACAAGAGATACTGTTAATGCCAGTCACTCCACTGTTACCGGGCGTGTTGATTCAGGTATGGGTGAGAAGATGAAAAAGGTAGTTTATCCATGAGTTTGAAAGGCTTATAAAGATCAAAAATACAGCAAAATAAAAAAAGACAAGTTCATAGCAGAAACCTTTTAGGCTTTACTTTAAGCACACCCCCAGGCCTCAGTGACAAGAAATACTGTAAATTGGTTATCTGGGAGTAATTGAACCTTTTCAATCCTGGTCCTTAAACTGAGCATAGGCGCCTTAAAATTCTGTCCCATGCTTATGCCTGTTCTTGTGAGGAACACATCAGTTTCCCACTTCTGATGTCAATGCACAGAAATACTGATCTATGTAGTGTGGGAATAAGCTATTGACTGATTGACGGTTTAGCAGGATCAAAACAGATTTTGCTCTTTGTTGAGTTCCCCAGTAAATCACCCAAGGAATGCAAATAAGGCTTGTCAAAGCTTTGCTGGGAATTAAATTAACTTTAACATTAGCAGCTTGCCCTCTGACACATTACCAGCTTTTAGGGTTTAAGGCTAGATTAGGGCTGGAATGTTTGCTGATACACACAAATCGAACACAAAAACATTGCAATGTGTTCTCACATTATGGTCTATGCCAATCAGCTCTGTAAATCAATGAATTAGCTCATCAAGGGGAAAAACTGCAAGCACATCTTTATATGGATTGAAGGGTCAGGCTACTGAATTACAGTATAGCCTACTAATGAGTATATGCAAGTCTCTGCAGCTGCTCCAAGATTTGGGGAAACTAACTAATGTGGCTATTAGTCAGGCATGTCCACTTTGCCTTTACCTATGCCCCCTAGTCTGGACAGCAACCTCTTATGTCTCAAACAGATTAGCAAAGAAGTGAAAGCACTCCAGTTCCTCTCAATTGTATGGTCTACTGCACAGTCACTAGTACTGTGAGCATCAATGCCAATTTGGCTTGTTACAAACAAAATAGTTTTTAATTCAGCTTCAGCCTATTGGCTTTTAGGCCTTTAGCCTGCATAGGCAGTGATATCCACCTCTGGCCAACCAATGCAACACTAACACTACTACTCTAACACTGGCGAAACAATCCTGTATCATCGCATGCCATTCAGATACAGTCTGTCACTGAGCACTGTGCTTTTACAACTGAACTGGAGTATTCTGTCTCTTGGCTAGTCAGCTAGTAGACAGAAAGTATCTTTTTGCTCTAAACTTTATTGTTTTAGTTCAGTTGGTGTCTTCCTCATGTCGCTGTGAATGTGAAAGCGAGATCAACACAGCATGCTGAAAACTGTTGTTGTCTGTTACATCAGAGCAACGAGGAAACTCATTTCCATAACTTCTTGACCCACTTTTGATTCCGCACTTAGGCCTAGTGTTGACAGGAGCACCATGCCTCTCTGACTTCCTTAAAGTAAATCGATAACACATGTACGCATACCAAAACTGAATGGCTGCTGAACAAAAACTGCTCTGTTGGCAAGAACATGACAAGCTTTCAGAGCGATAGGTTGTCAACAGTCTGAATACATAAGCTAAGTTTATTGCTTCATTAATAACTTGCTTGACTTGATTAACCTTATAGGAGAAACCAGAAAACCTACCTATACCCTTGGTTTTGATCAACCTGACATTCTACCTTTTCTTCCCCTTCAGTCTCTGTGAAGAGCCGGAAGGAAAGGGATGTGTCTGAACCTCCCTAGGTAACTACTCTTACTTGTAACAAGACACGCTCTTGTACCCGCTGTTCCAGAGTAGCACCATTCATAAAACGGAGGCACTCGCATTACGCTGAACTCTGTTACTGAAAATACCTCTCAGCTGTGTTCCAATTCGACACTGTTTACTAATACTTTACAGTACATCCTATGTACTAATCTGTATGGTAACCATTATGGCAGTTACTGTTTTGCACTTACAGAAGATCTGAAATTCTGGGTGTTAATCAAACTGCAACTTTGGAAAGCTAAGGCCAATTTCAAATCTGGAAGCTTCACAAAGAGAAAGCAAACTGGTTTCCCCAAGAATCAATACATTTATTTAAGTTTGTTTAACAAACTGTTTTAGAATGTATGCTGGCATTTTTAATCATATTTGGGCCTTTTTTCTAGTGTGAATGTACTACATAATTAAACATGATAAGATGTAGTATTTAGTGTTCAAAAGGGACAAAGCTCCTTATGCTCATGGATAAAAACAAAAAAATGGCTCTTAAACCTAATCTGAATCCCTTTGTTACAGTACAAATGTATGTGTCATTGAACCAGGATCTATTCACTCAGTGTGCTAATTAATGCTAACCTCTTACCCAGACACTCACACACACATACACAGATCTATGAGGTGAACAACAAAGGACCCAAATGTGTCTCCAAATTTACAATCAGCCCCAATTCAAAAGAACAAGAGAACGCTCACCCATACATGAGTGGAGATGCCCTTCATCTGTGCATAATGCCACATGTTGCAATATCTGCATGGCAGACACAATTTGAACTGCCATGCCTGCAATAGCAGTCATTAAAAACGCATTTTAAATTGCTGGCTTGTAGGCTGCACCCCTTTGGATAATATCTGTTAATTGATCATTATTATTTTATTACCTGAGAGATCAAAATCTGATTAAGAACAGAAATAACGGATAGCTGGGCTGCATATCTGCTCTATGATGCAAAATTACATTGAATCAGGCAACTAATCTATGAAATAGAGTTTAACAGCTGGGGAACATATATCTAAGTTTCTGGTGGGGACCAAAATGAACATGACTGTCAGTTTTCCTGTCCATTCTCCACCACACGTGTTGGTTTCTGGTTGAGTGGGATGTAAGGTGATGACCAACAAAGCACGCAAGCTAGAAAACTGTATCGTGTTTAGAATAAATTGAGCATTTCCTTTTTCCCGCAGAAACATACATTGGTAAAAGCTACCTAATCACATGCTCGTTTGCAACGTCAATGACAACAGTTAAAGAGCAACAAGCTAGGCCCATCCTGGACAGGCGGCCATGCTCAAATAGCTGTATTTCATGTATGGGTTTTTGGCGGATTCCAGGGATGTTTCAAATGTTCGTGTGTGAAATACATGCCGTTTCTGCAGCTAAACAACCCTATTTCAAAAGACTCTAAGTGCATTACAGCAGCATTAAGGCAAGACAGCAAGCCAACAAAACAGAAGGGAGGAAGCAACATGTATGTTGCTACTGTTAGCTGGCTAGCTAACACTAGCTCAGCTGACTACATGCAATTAGGAAAAACTGAGTTACATGATGGTGACAGCCTCATCACTGTGTCGTGGCGTTAACAAGATGTTCATGTTCCACAAACTACTAAAACAACACGTTCGCGTGTCTGTACGTATAAGAGTAAATCATTTGAATAAAAACACAATTTTACCTTTGCCTTTTCCAGAAGGGTGAATTTCAAGACGTGCACAAAAGGATTTCTAAACGGGGGAGCTTGGTCAATCTTCATCCCATCTCCTTCCATCGCACACTGTCTGTTACTCGGTAACCTCATTCTTACAAGAAGTAAGGTTAGTCGAGGATGCAGCTATATTCTTAATATTCAGAACAGAAAAGTGATTCTGCCAGAAATGAAGACTCTTCACGCAAAGCGCAGTTCCCTTTATCTGTCTTGCACGGTGGCTAATTCAGGTGGCAGTGCAGGGTTATTACTGTTATCTTCCTTTCCCGGACAGCATGGAGGGATAATGGTTAGCTCAAGGATTAGCTGGGGATATTTGAAGTCGCCGATATCTTTCTGCCTACAGAGCGCAAGACGCCTTCCACCACACCGTTCCCCCCAACCAGTCCGCTAGGCTAGCTCTTAGATGCTAACATAGCCACGATTCCTCTCTTCTGAAAGGGCGCATGCGCAAGACACATCCTTCATAACCACATCATGTCATGTCGTCATGTCCAACACGATGTATTGCTTCCTTGAAAACTGTCCACACAGTATCGTAATTTCAATAACACAGGTTATATTTTCAATGGGCCAAGGGCATAAACAAAAAATATCAAAAGATATCAAAAAAGGTCATGGCAAATCACTGCAATAGCCCTAAATCTTGTGTTTTGAAACTTTTGCTGTATGAGTAGGTTTGTTTTTTAATAAAAAACAAACAAACAAACAATGTCTCAATGGAAATGTAACCTTAACTGGACCATGTGCTTTTAAACTTTAAGATTTATTGCAGTGCTCTGTTGCTTAGTGTGTAGTGAACATATTTTGCTTTTATGTTTTTGTCTGACAGGACACTACAACATGGTAAAATAATTAAAGAAAAATCTTGTTCTAATAATTTAGAAAAATCTATCTATGTTTCTGCTGATTGTTTTCATGTTTACCATTTTAGCATTGCTGCAACTGGCAAATGCTAAATTGTAAATTTGTTAAATTTCTATTTTTACATTTAATTCCCAATGAATACTTGAGAATTTGTACATTTCTTTGATTCTTTGATGCACATGCTTATGAGAACATGTAGTTAATCTCTATTGCAAATAAAATGTGTAATAACAGACAACTGGAACAACATATGTTATGTTGTTGATACTGCGTCTCTGGTTTTTGACATACAGCAGTTTGTATTAAGCAAACAGACTGTTATCACAGGCTTAGTTCATTTCAGAAACTGAAAACAGGAACTAACCATTGCTACAAGCTATCTGTCTGTCTGTCTGGTAGAGCAATATGGTGGTTAAGTCTGCTAATGAGGAGGGAGTACCGCCTGCATTGCTTAGAACAAAAGGAAAGGTTTTTATCGGACTAAAACTGGTGTCCAGCTCTTCATGAAGCAGAAGAGTGGGAGAGTCATAGAATTTGGTGTTTATTATTGGATGGCTCAGTTAAATATACACTCTAAAGTGGGTTGTATGGTCCACAAGAGCCGTATCTGTCCTTCGTGTGTGTGTGTGTGTGTGTGTATGAGTGAGTGTGTGTGTGTGTATGTGTCACAACAGCCAGATATGACATTACAATATATTATATTTATAGATGCTATATTTATAGATCATTTATACGTCATCATTGCATAATTGTGGGGAACTATAAATTGTATACTGATTTTACAAGTTAACAGCTTTTAGTCACACATTTTAATATACAGTATGTCTAAAGGATATCAACAGTTCCTAGTCCAAATGTTTACCCTATTTTTATCTGAATGAATACAAATACATGTCACGATTAATGAATTGATGTGAGCAACATTTTTACAGAATGGGCACCATTGATGCATTGCCTTTGTGAAAACCACATTTTTTTAAATGGCTCATTGAAACCAATTAACTTCTAAAAGAGAAATAAGCAAGTCTTATCTATTTTTGCACATATGTTTCACAGCAGGTTTTAAACCTATGGAATATTAATTCATTACTATACTACATATAGCGCACAGGGCATTTGACAATGTTACACTCCTCTCATTTAGAGGTCTGATACCTTTTAGCATATTACTTACATTTACTATTGTGTCTAGTTTCAATTTAATGGCTCCTCATAACTGATTATATGCTTCCCTCTAGCGGTGAAAAGCTTACAGTACATTCAGTGACGCTGTATTTCAGAATAAAAAATACTGGAACATTACACCCACTCAATCACGTGTGTACACATGCACACACAAATACACATGAGGAGTTACAGAGACATCTCTTGACAATCCACTTTGCCATACATTTTCACCCCACCTCTACATGAAGAGCTGGAAACCAATTATAGTCTGCTTATAATAGGCATAACCTTTGGATACCTTGTTCAAAGCAAAGCAGACAGTACCACTGCCACTTATTAGAAGCTGCAGGCATCAGAGTATGTAGACACCGGTATGTAGATAAGGTTTATCCAAAAGATGAGCTCAGGAATCTCAAGCATCCAGACAGTTACAAATTCTACAGCATTTTCAAGGAATAAGAATAATACTCAACATAGTGAGACACAACTTATTTACTGATGAAACTATTTATTTTAGTTTTAGTATACAATAGAGATAGCTTGCATGTGACTTGCAAATAAACTTATTGCTTTCATGTTGCATGACGGTGGGTTGATTTCCATCCTCAACACATAAGTATCGAAGGCTAAAACAATATTCATAAAGATATTACAGAACAATATCCAGCCAAAAGGCTGCCATTCATTCAGCAATTGACCATTCTTTGAGTGGAATGTAACATTAATGGCAGCAGTGGCCTCCTTTTCTTCATTACCTGTTGATTCTTTAAAATTAATCCCAGTCATAGCATCCTGCTTTATTGGCTGTAATTTACATGCTTAATGCAGTTTTCATTCACAGTTAGTCACATGTAAGGGAGGATATGTGAAAGTGGAGGAAGTGTTGCAAGTGTAAATGTGTGACTGGAACGGGATGTGAATACAGAAAACAAAACAAAAAAAGAATTTATTGAAATGTACTGTGTGTATATAGGGGTCATTAAGCCAGGTCATCACCCAGAGCCGGTCACCATCAAAGGGGACTGTGTGGAGGTGGTACACACCTACAAATACCTGGGAGTACAGCTGGATGACAAACTGGACTGGACTGCCAACACAGACGCTCTGTGCAGGAAAGGACAGAGCCGCCTGTACTTCCTCAGAAGGCTGGCGTCCTTTAACATCTGCAAGAATCTGCTACAGATCTTCTACCAGTCTGTGGTAGCGAGTGCCCTCCTGTACGCAGTAGTGTGCTGGGGGGGCAGCCTCAAGAAGAAGGACGCAGTCAGGGATATATGATGCTCAATTAGAGCTGTAGGCCAATAAAAACCTAACTGTATCTTTAAAAGAGTTAGTGGCAATTCAATAGTATCATAACAAACCCTACAAGTAGCTGTGGGAAACAAATACAGCCAATACCTAGCTATATTGATGTGACAATTTAAAGTTAATTTAGCAGAATGTGCACATATTATACGTTTGCTGTTAAAATAACACCTCCACATATCAAATTATGCAGCTTTGAATACGTCACCATCACATCATGGTACACCTATAATTTGAATGTTGCCCTTCATTCCAAGTTAAACATCTCATGTTTTTGCAGCTTGACTTAATTTGATAGATGATGTACAAACGGAACAGACTGGTTCACTTTACGTAGAAGTAAACACTCCTGTTTTCCTCCACTATCACATTGATTTCAAAATTTGAGCATGACATAATAGGCAAGTAATGGACAGGACTTGCAGTCCATCATTTACTGTGGTGCACAATAAGGGGATGAGGCGAGAAATCATTTGCACTTCTATATGGTGTGCTGCCACTAAGAAACTCTATGCTTCAGTAATGCTTTTCATGTGCGTGTAACCGCAACAGCCTTGTACATGTTAACTCCAGAAAACACATTTTATGGCCGACCACTATCAGAAGTCAGTTTTCAACAATGCGATCTGAATATAACACAAAAATAAATGTCAAATGTCTGGGGCTCCCACTCAGGCACTGCCAGTTGGGATTACATATCTCCTACAGGTGATATAGCACATTTCTTAACAGAACAAGATGCTATTCAGAGAAATAAGAAAAAGTTAATAAGTGAGGAAAAACAGGTAAACAGAAACAGTTTGATCACAATACAATAATACATTTGATACCAAGAAAGTTAACCCAAATTAAAATGATAGGTCTTTATATTTAAAAACTCCCAGTGAGGTTGTTGTTCTACGATCCAAGAGGAGGCTGTTCAGCCTCACCAGATTTGTAGTTGAGGACTCATTTGAAAATGAGATGGTACAACTCAAGGGGTTATTACTAATAAAGAATTTCCAACTCCCATCCATTCAGATACAAATGCCACCTCGTACATGAGCACTTGGGAGTCTAATCCCAGGGTTCACCTTTCTCCAAAAGTGGTGGCTGAGTACTGAGGAATGAAATGGAGGTAGAATGCTGCCATGCCCAGGAAGGAGGCGACATGGACGGCAGATGTGGGCTCTGGTAGTCTGTCGATCACTTCTGTGTTGGAGTGGAGTGGAGAGATGCCCCCACATACTTGAAAGCAGTTGCTGCGTTGTACTCCTCAGCGATTGGGAGGGGGTATTGTCTGGTATAATGACCATGTTGATTTCTCGTAGGTCTGTGCAAAGCTGTAGGCATCCTGGCTTTCCCCATGGTGATGCATTGATGGGCTTGATCATACCCTTCTCCTGGAGGCACTTCACCTCTGCTGACACCTTGTCATGCAAAGGTGGATGCAGTGTAGCAATTGTATGACTGGCTTGACTGTAATGTTCAGCAGCTGGTGAGTGAAAGAAGAAAGGCACCCAAGACCATCAAATAATGCTGGTCATTTCTTCTGAACCAGGGTGACCATGGTCATCACAGCGCCACTATCGTCCAAGTAAAGCCTAATGTGAAACATGTCCTGCCCATTTCTTCGTCTTCCCCTTGGTTGTTGCTATGATTCACCGTAACGTACTATTGATCATCATGCTTATTTATATGCATCACTATTAAATGAATCCACATTCAACAATAAATGGTCAATGCAAAGAACCACATTGTGACGGGGTATGAAGCTAATACACGAGCATGGAATCCACAGGTGGACTGTGTCTTAAAATGGGAACATTACCTGCAGATGTGCCAACAGATTTATTTATTTATTTATTTTCTACGCCATTTTCAGCTTTTGTGCGCACATATGCTCTGTGTTTACCGCGGAGCCTGAGGGGAGGGGCGCGTGTGTCTGTGTGTGTGTGTGTGTGTGTGTCCTGTCAGCAATTCCCATTGCAGTTATGTATGCTTGAAATGGTTATCTATCTATTCCATAGCACCCAGTACAGCAAGGAAGAGAGAGGAAGGTGGAAGGGAGAATTCAGTCATCCTCAAGTTAGTGTTTGTTTCTAATAAAAATGTTACCCAAATTGTCTGTTGTAAAATACATCACAGTTTACATACACACTTCACATGCTTTAACTATGAACAACCTGTTCTAATTGTATTTGTGTTCTCACAATTTTCCTGGCAATGAGGGATTATTAGCAACATTTTAGGGGCCAACATTTCAGTTGGACCCTCCAAATGAAGTGATCCTAATTGATAGAAGTGATGGACAAAGCCACAAAAGTAAGACCCAAGTTGTAAGTCAAAGTGCCATGCTGCCAAAAGTTTATTCTTTGTTGTTTGATTTTGTTTTTGTATTTTCTTATCTTTTAACTTTTGAATCTGATTCCTCATTTATATCCATAACATATATTAACCTGTATGTGTTAAAGGTGGAGGCTGAGATTATAGTCTAACCATGTGTTCCCTATCAAACAACTAAAATGTCATTTTAGAAAAGTATTTGGACACATACTTTAGTGCACGCTTTGCGTGAGTATGTATTTTCTGCTTTGGGCCCCTTAGTTCCACTGACTTTGAATACTGTCATGATATGTATTGATATGATACCCAGTTATATTTATCGATCAAGCCAGACGAAACCAATCAATTAGCTAAACTTCAAGCATGCCTCAAGGACATAAAAACCTGGATGTCCTGCAACTTTCTGATGTTAAACTCAAATAAAACGGAAGTTATTGTGCTTGGCCCCGAACACCTCCGAAACAAACTATCTAAAGATATAGTTTCTCT
>JAVQJL010015899.1:0-78895 GCA_036024295.1 Nannoperca obscura
CACACACACACACACACACACACACACACACACACACACACACACACACACACACACCCACACACACACACACACACACACACACACACACACACACACACACACACACACACACACACGTTACCTTCCCCCATCCATGTTTGCACTATGTAAGTTATGAGAAAGTGCTTATTTTGTTGGCTGGAGACTGCTTTTAATGAGAACACTCAAGTTAAACACTTCTCTATAACAACTGACTTTAATAGCTCTCGTCTGCACTGTGAGTTCATTTACAATAACGCACCCTATGGCGTTGTCCAATTAGGTCCCATACAAATTAACAGCATTCTTTAGAATTAGGAAGAAACTGAGGAGCGACAGTAGGGTGGTGTTTTATAAACCTCTGACTTTTCAAACATCTCAAACAAAGAACTTGCACAGAAATCACCATGGGACCATGCTGGGCTTTGTCATGTGCTTAACCCATGAAAACGTCTATGTATGTGCAGGTGGCCTCGGTTAACAAGCATTGAGTGACATTCAGCCATTATTCCCATTCCAGACCTGGACCATGCAGCAAGGAATTCACATGCTTTGGTTAAAAAAATGACCTTGCATTCGGCATTTCACTTATTTTAATAATTAGAAAAACGAATAAACACTAGAGAAAGCTTTTAGCTTTTAGTGGTTACTGTTAGCTAATGTTAGCAAACTTTAGAGAGATCTTGCTGTACAACAAACATTACTGAATCAGTTTGCTAACTTGATAACTCTTCCTCACTTGTGCTACTGTTACACTATGTTTAAGCGTTATCCCATAATTGCCACTTGTGGTCACCATTGTTGCAGGTCAGCAAAAGTTGCACCATCTTGTTTCAGTACTATAATTACCAGCTAATTACCAGCTACTGCTATGGACTATAAAGAGATTGTAGGTAACTGCCCTCATCTAAAAAGTGAGATGTAGCGATATAAAATGTGACTAAACAACTTAACTAACTTAAAAGGTGGGCTTTCTTATTTGGGTAATTGTAACATATAGCATTAGCATGGTTAGCTTGGAGCACAGAAGTTAATGATTTACTGGGACACCTGGTTGACTTGTGTGTCTGTGTTCTCATCGCTTAATAGACAACATGTAGTCCTTTCTCATTTTTGACTCATCTAAAGTCCTTCCCGCCGTCTGTTCTAATGTTTGGCTGAACCTGAACTCAAAGACCTTGTACATAAATCCTTTGATAGTACGTAAGTGAGCAAAGCACATTTATAAATGGTAATGGATTTACTGAGTAAATCAGATAAGCGCCGCAAAAGCAAATATAAATGTAGGAGAGATGCTGCTTTGGAAAATCTTGTGTCTATGTATAACTGTCACAGATCCTAGTAGGCTTCTGATTTAGATGCCATCTGGATCTGTTTGTCAACAGTCAAATATCCATGTCTTCATTCAGGGATGATGTTCAAAAATAGTCCTGTGCATAAAATTTGATTTGATGATTCATGCCGGGGAGCATCACTGACGAACAGAATTTTTTTTCATATGCATATATAGACTATATGCAGTCTATTGCCTCATGCATCTCGCAGGCTTGAATCAGCACAGTGAGACAATCAACCAACATCAGTGAAAAGCAAGGCATGTTTGGGCCCATCTGGCCTGCGTGCACAACTTATTTACAGCCATTAAGCTCGGCAGTCATAAGCTTTTCTTTGAACAGATTCTCATCTTTTCTTATTTCCCCTCTTTAACATCTGCCCCGGCTCTCTGTAAAAGCCCTAATGCATAATAAGTCTTTCAATGCAACTTGATCGCAGTGTGTGCGTGTGTACGTGAGCTTGTGTGTGTCAAAGGGGGCAAAGGCAGTCTTCAAAAGAGGTCTACTGGCACTGATTTCAGTAGACATGGGTGGGGGTGGGGTACATCAAAGTAGTGCCCTGTTGGTGCTACACAACCCCACCGAAACCTTAAATCTATCATCAGCCTCCGGGCGCCTGTATCAGAGTCCTGTCCCATACCCCTCTGACCCTATCATTGACTCCAACCCTGTTCGTCTTTGTCTACTCTGAGGTGGCATACTGGCTAATTGGAAACAGATACAAGCATGCAGTCAGTCAGTCTCGCAGTCAGGCAGGGACATCTCCATTGCGGTGAGTCTATCCAGCTTCTATCTTGCTTGTTCTTCATAATAACATACTCGTTTTTCCACTCACCAACACAGTCATAAAGCTCAAGCAGGAAAAGAATGTGTTTAATTTGCTTTTCTACCATATAAGCAGTCAGCTCACAAAATGCAGACCTTTACGACTACACATATGCAGAAAGTAAACATTTGTTTTAAGAGGCACTTCAAGTTGCTGACCACTGAGTCACAGGTAAAAAAACAAAAAAAGCAGCTGGATTTTCTCACATTCCCCAACAAACACCAATTTCTAGTAAAAGTATTTGGGTTCTTGTGAAGCTATAGGTTATGGGCTTTTTACACCCATTTGTAATCTTCTGTATTTAGGCTACAGCACAGTGCTGGGTGCTTCGGATTCTCCCCCAGGCTGTGAGGAGGAGGAAGAGGATAATGCATGTTGAGAGCCCATTACCAGAAAACATCTGGAATCCCAATTTGATGCTTGGGGAGTGAGCTGCTCCCCTGGGCCCCTCGCGATGCGTTTGGGGACTGATGCATTTAGGCCACTTCATCCACCCACAGACAAAAATAAAGCACAGGCTTGTCACCGCAGTCACAAAACCAGAAATATTAAGTAGGGCAAATGATGTGGTTGCTACACCTATCATGTTTAATAATGACACACAGAGGAGTCTGAAAATTCAAGTCTGAAAAGAACCTATGTTACACCTCCCGATCCATCAATGCTGTTAAGTAATTCAGCAGATTTTCTGTGAAATTTGTCCCCAGGGCATGAAATGTATAATGCAGTGTAAAATGTGATAAAATCCTGCGATGTTCTCAGTGATGCTGGTATTAATCCCAGCTAATTCAGTAAATGTGTCACTATCCGTATCATTATCACCACCTCACCTGGTTCTCAATAGCCTTGCGGTTCTTGGGGTCGCTGACCACTGTCAGCTGCAGCTCGGCCATCTTCTTCATCTTCCCGTCCATGTCGATCTTCTGCAGCAGGCCGCGGACAAGGCTCCGCAGCAGGCGCACCGTATCCTCCTTCCCCTGGCGTTTGGCCAGCAGCGAGGCACTGGCAGAATGGATGGCTGTCACCCAGTTCTCCAGGTCGGTCTGGTTGCTGGCCTGGAAGGGCACGGGGGAAAAGGGAGTTCGATTTGATGAAGTGGCAAGGCCAATATTCCCGATAGTAGCTGGATTCAGAGGTGTGACGGCTGATAAATTTGCTAGGATTGCCAATGAACTGCTATTGTGTTATTCTACCATATATCACAATAAAATCATTGGGTGGCAAGACTCTCGCTCTGCTGGGTCAATAAAAGAAAACGTGATTAATGGTGCCTCTATGAGAAAGCACGGGTTATGAACTGTTGCTGAAATCAAACATACATTATCCCTGTATGTTAGCTAATAAACTGTTTAATGAGTATCACTCTTTATAAAAAGTGATATACTCAGAAACAGCATGCTGGTTGAGAAATCAGTTGAACTTTCTTTAGAGTGAGAATGACTTCTACTTAACAGGCCAAGTGAAAACAAAAGGATGAAACCCAGACTGTCTTCATGTTACAGAGCTGATTTTCTCTCTGCTTGCCTATGGGGCTATGTCAGCCCCACAAAGAACAATTTTATGAGATGTAGGTCTGGACACCGCCATAAACTGTAGCCTGGGAAGCTTACAATCTTAAGTGGAGGAGGCTATACGAAAAGAGCCTCGGCTAGGAATGAACTTGTTGGTGATATGTAGGTCAGTACGCACAACGGGCAAATAGGATATGCTCTCAGACCCCTTAGCTAGAAAGTTTGGGCACTTTGCTTGCACAAGTCCCTCACATGCCAAAATTGGTCATTTCATATGCTATGCTCGAGGGAAGAGAAGCTAAAATGTGTATGTCTGGTATAATTCAACTACAACCATGTACTGCAACGGTGCAGAAATGCTCTATCGGGGCTAGTGTGTAAACTGATGTGCTTCACCTGGAAGAGGTAGACATCTCCATAGGAGTTGCTGAGGCAGAAAATATTCTCCTTTTTGGGGTGCTCGGGAACGGCCTGGACGATGCTGTCCTCGGCCAGGAGAGCGTAGCGAGGCGATAGCTCCTGCTCCGGAGAGCCTCTACCGTATGTCTCGTAGAAAAGCAATGTGCATCCTGGAAAAGAGGAAGTAGAAATACAGACACAAAGACAGAGAGGCAGACAAATGCGCATGAGTAAAGGGATGCACTAAACAACCAATTGTTCATTATCAAGCCAAGTTTCTGTAAGAGCTTGGGGTTTTAACAGTGTTCACATTATGTTTTACAGGCATAAACGTCCTTGTAAAAACATCTAACAAATGAAGTTCTGTGGGACTGGGGAACATAAAAGCTCAAAAGTTTTACATACTCCCATAAGGGCACCTGGAATCATGAAAATGGTTAGACTGTCCTTGTTTATACCTTTTATTTTTTGGAAATTCCAAGAGGTGCTTTCAACAAATACTTAAAAGCAGTGTCGTAAAAGCATAATGTGGACATACACACACATTTGGTGAATTGAATTGTATCCATTTGGCCCAAATTAACAGCATAATTCTGTGTACGCTTTCAGGGTATGAGGGACACACAATCACTCAATGTCGTGTGTGATGCCGTGGCCAAGGACAAGCAAAACCCGGAGAACAAAGAGGAACCCACCTGCTCCCAAAACTGAATAACAGAACAAAAATTTGGATAATCTACTTAACTTTGAATTATTTTAAAACCACATGTCAGCACATTCTCTGACACAATTTTAAAAAGGTGCATAATTGTTTCCCTCAATTGCGCTCCTTCGCCCAGATTCTCGCTCACCTTTCAGGGTCACCCAGTAATGCTTCCACTTGCGGCGGGTCACCAGCTCCAGCTTCCTGTCCTTGTGCAGGGTGATGAGGGGTTTGAACGAAAGCCAGCCAGCTCGCCTGACCACGCCCTGCTCCTTTTCAAAGAGTAGATCAAGCTGCTCCAGGGATCCCTCCGCCGACTCACTGCTGCTCTCCCCCTCTTCAGTACCCGTGGATGGGTCTCTTCTGTCACCACCTCCCCCTCCACACTGTCCGGTGCCCGTCTCAAGCTCCCTCATGAAGTTCTCATAGATATTCTGGCGGACGGCGTCGCTGGCCGTTTGGTGAATGGCTCCTGATGATTGGGCCCTGGAGGCTCCAGGGAACCAGAGGAGGCTAGAGACCTGTGAGGGGGAGCTGGTGTCTGCAGTCAGGCCGTCAACCCCACTGTCAAAGGCATCACTCAGGTCCTTGTACCTGGTCTCCTGATAAGGCACAAAAAGTTCAGAAAAGGTGAGAGCCATGAGAGGCAAGAGGATGAAAGTCAGACCATGTGAGAGAAAGAGAAGATTTTCATAATATTCATCCATACTGTCCCGTTTATTAGTCCCCATTGGAGTTTTCCTAATTAGCCAACAGAATAACTGTTCCCACCTATATTTATGCAAAAACCACACCAAGTTCGCCCCTTTGTATATAGTAGAGCTTACATTGGTACAAAAAAAACCTGTGCTCTTTTCAATAAGCCCCAAGGTGCTGCAAAATTGGAGGATAAACTTTTGAAAAAATCTAGTCAAACCACTTGAACCTACTTCAAAGTCTGCATTACAGTCTCTAAATCTTTCGCTGGGCTGAGAAAGTGGGACAAATTTCCTGTGATGGCACCTGGGAGGTTGGAACCCTCCAGACTTAGACAATTTCACGTCATTTGAGGTCTGCTGTGGCTTCCCAATTCCCCAAATGAACACTTGATGGAATTGCACTCTTTCATATCTAATGACAGCCTACCTACACTTGACTAGATTGCAGCATTGATTCTGCCCCTGGCAACAGAGTGGAGTGCTCTCAACATGCACACACACAGTATGTGCTGAGGTGCCGGAGCTCATCCTCAGTCTTTGTTTATTCCTGTGTCTCACTCAGCTTCATCCATCTTCTCCATCCTTACTCATGCTATTGCTATTGTTGATTTTTAGCAACAATTTAAATTTGCCCTAATCGTCAGCAAAAGCCCTGTAACCAGACAGCTCTGAGCTCATGTTTAGCTACAGGGCAGCAATGAACCCTTTTGAACCCACAGTGCTTAGTTAAGGACAGCCTTTGTTTAATCACTATGTCAACCTGCCACCATGAAAGACACAGTATTTGTATAGTATAGCTGTAGGAAAATGTGTACCGAGCACAGGGTGCGTCTTTTTCAGGTTTCTCTAGTTTCCTTTAGCCGGCACAGCCCAGTGCTCCTCCAGCTGCTTTTTATTACAAACAGGTTCTTGGCCTTTGGCATCAGGGCTGCAGTGTGACCTTTAAACCCACAACAAAGCCCTGGAGTCCAGGTGGAGGGGAACCAGAGCTGGAGGCGCACCTGATTTTGGTTGACCTGCTTAAAAGGAGGCACTGTGTCCAGCTCTTGTAGATATATGCCCTGGAGGTTTGAAAGTCAACCAAAAGGCCCCCAAAAGACAGAGGAAATTGAAGTACCTCAGTGACTTTAACACAAACTTCTTGCAGGCCTTGTCAGTAGCTAAGAAAGAGAACCCCAGGCAGCAATCACTTTTTGCCTGAATTGTCCCCAATTAAACCACGTCATGCTACAATGGAAATTTAGTCTTATCATAATTTATCTCAACAAACAAAAAAAGAGCACAGCGTGTTACAATTTGTCACCAATACCATGTGCTGGAAATGGCTTTTATTTTCTTTGAGTAACCACACCTCATTTGTAAGTGTCTACATGCCATCTATCAGCTTGACCCTATCGCTAACCCTTAACCCTTCTAGATAACAAAGACTGAAGTAAATCTGGGGGTATAAGTCTGGCTCCTAAAATAGTGAAGCGTCACCACACAGCCCATAGATCAACATGGCATTATGGCAAGCAGGAGATTTAGAGGCAGACGTTACTAATATAAAGTGAAAGCTGTTTAATACTTAAAATGAATGCTGTCAGTCAACTGCGATTTGTCACTACAGGGTGGAGTGACAGTGTCAAGGCAAAGTATGTCATTTCTTTCACTTAGCACTATCTGCCGTTTAAGCACAAGGAGAAGCTCACAAATTCTTACTCTAGCAAAGAAAAAAATGCCATCTGAGCACAATGATTGTTCTAGTTTGTCCTTTGGTTTGTTGTCAGACCCAACTGACTGAACACCAATCCCTATTAATAGATTTACTCTCTAAGGACTGCGAGCGGAGCCCAGAAAATCTGCACCACACAACAGCCAGAACAACCATAAGTCATTCATTAACATTAGAGGAGGGGTGGGGTGAAATCTTCAGCAAGGATTTAGTTTCACTCTAACGGAGCCTCTCAAAGGCTTACAGCTATTCTCTTGGCAGTGCCCAAAAAGCGTTCTTTAAACTTTTACAAGGCAAAGCTAAACGAATTAATGCTGAAACAATTGCTTTTAAGCCTCAAAGACAGAGAGGGACATGAGTTCAGGCTCAGTTTCAACAAATGTTTTATGTCAAATTAAAGCTATTAAGAATTTAGTCTTTGTAGGACAAAATCACATGGTTCTTAAAATGATGTAAAGGCAACTGGCATGCGAGCTGTGGTTATATTCAACCTCTCCTCTGACCCGTGCCTGTATGGTACAAGTGTCAATTTACTACTTGGAAAATGTATCAGCTGTTTGCTCTGCATTTCAAATGCTAGGCTTTCTGTGCAATCAGCTCCATCAGTTAGGTTTTGACATTTTCAAGCTGTTTTATTAAAATGCAATTTTTGGGCTAATGACCACTCAGGCTAAAAAAAACAAATGCACAATACCATTTGGTTAGATCAACACCCTCACAGCTTACATGTACATCAGGCTGCAAACAAAAGACCGACAAACATGGACACGTGACAAGTACTGTACATTTAACAAGTAATCACAAACAATCATTACGCAATAATACTTCAGATGTACCCACCCAGATACAGTCATCATGACATCTGTACATCAGCCCCAAACTTCTCTTCCTCGGCGGTTCAGCCATGTCTTACATTTAAACGTAATAGGAAGTACCTCTCATCCTTGTTCCATCCTCACAAAAACAAGACCAAGCGCTGGCTGCCTTACAAATTTCATTTTCTGCCGCCCCACTGTGCCCTGTCCTCAGACAGCTGGTGTTGTGGTGCTAAGGACCAGAAGACGGTGGTTGGTTCCTGGCCATGCCAGGACCACCACTGTGCCTCACGATCAAATAAACCTTGCCAGTCGGGAAACAGTTTGTGTGTGGATGTTACTGATGCTCTCTCCTGTCTAATAAGCTGTAGTACTACAGTACTGCAACTACTGACAACCACAGTAAGAAGGTAACATATTTGTCTAGTTATAGGGCGACTATGGATACCACATCTATAAAACCTATTGTTTTACATACCGGGTGAATAAGATCCCTGTATGAACCCTGTGAGTGATAAAGGAGTGTAAATAATAAAACAAAAATGCACAAGACTAAAATCAATGTGCTCCCCAAAACCCCTCCTGGCGAAACTTACCTGAGACTTCCTCTTCTTGCGGCTGAGGCTGCCTGTCCAGTCACTGAGGCGTCTGATGCGGTTTTTGATGGAGTCTTTCTTATGGAAGCTAAAATCAGGTCCAGCCTGTTCCTGGTGCTTTTCCTGGCCAGGATAGTGGTCCAGATCCTCGCTCATGGTGTGGGCTTTGGGCCTGCGACAGGGCAGGGTGTATGATGAGTACTGGCGAGCCTCAGGGCATTCTTCCTCCAATGGAACATCCAGGACTGATGCAACAGAGGCTCGGTGTGGCCTCTGGCCCGGTGGAGGCTCTTGTAACCGGGAGGACAGGTCCCTGGCTGTGGGAAAGGTAGCAGCCATTGTGGAGTCATTATAGATATCTGTGATGGACATGGGAGGAGACTGTTCAGTGAAGGCGTCCAGCTCGTGGACGGGGGAGTGGACTAGTGTCCTGCTGGCAGAGCAGGGTTGGTCCTGCTCACACAGCTCTGTGCCGTGTCCCCACGGAGAGTCATACCAGGATCCATCAGAGCTCAGTGAGCTTCCCTTGCTGGTCCTGGCTGTGGAGGAGGTCGAGGCCGGCGGTGGTGGACCGCTGCGGTGGCCGTCCTGCCTACTTCCACTTGAACCAGGCAGACTGGGAGTGGAGGCAGACTCCAGGTTGGGAGAGAACTTGAGGAGTTGTACAGGGCCAGAAGCCTGGTCCAGGAGGAGGGGATTGCCCGAGGTGTTGGTGAACTCCACCCTGAGACTGCCATCCTTCTTGATCACCACCCGTGGGCTGCTCTGTTCCTCTAAAGCCTCATGCTCGTCACTGTGCCCATTCAACGTGTGTCCATTAAGGTCAGCCCCATATGGATTATCTCTGTAGTCATCTGACATGTGCAGCCTTTGTATCCCACATCCAGGTGATCTAGTCCAGCGATTCTCACTTGGGCTGCCCCTTGTTCCCTTTGAGACATACTCATAGTGCCTAGCGGAGTAAGGCTGCCGGCTTTTAGGAGGGGACAGACAGCCATGACCAACACACCTGGCCTTGTATCCTGAGCCCACTGGGGCACTTTTCCACCACGTATGGGGCGACAGAGCATTGTCTTTGGCTGAGCGGAGCTTCAGTGGCTTCGGTTTACCAGGGAAGACAAAGCTGGTGCCTTTGGGGCCCTGGATGCTATATTGGCTCTCTGAATTTCCCATCACTGCCTATAAAACAATATTTTTTTTAAAAGGAAACAACCATAATTTCACAGGCTGCTACTGGAAAATTCATGGTACTCATGCATAAGGCAGTCTAATATATATAAATAATATATGTCATGGTATGACATAATGCCAGCTCATCAGAGACATACAATTAAGTAATAAACAAATTACCCCCAAAGTGAAACAGCAGCAGGTCTAATATCGTCCTTATGCCTTTCAAAGAGAATAGCTATAAGTAATTCTTTCGCATCTGGTTATTAACCTGTATTGTCTACCCCCCTCTCATTTTACTACATTCTTCCATTCTTTCTATAGAAAAGTCAGATGAACAAGCTTTAGGCTGCCATGGTTGCTATGTGTGACAGAGTGCAGGACAATGAAAAATCACTTACAGAATGTCCACAACACTCTTACATTAGTGACGGCGAGCCGTGACCACACAGACATTTCATTACAGGGTGGATGCTATAGCACATGAACGGCTGGGACTGTAAGAGACAGTACTGTTTCTGCTGCTGTCTGTGATGTGATTGCATAATAGTAATAATACTTTTTTTTTTTTTTTAAACAGACGATAGGTGAAGGTGCTATAACAAAAAATCCAGGTTTAAATAATGGCCATTTCATTTTTTTTAATTTACATTTAAATAGGAATTAACATCCATCTATAGTTGTATGCTATTGTGAAAAGAGATTTAAATGTGGAGACATTTTAAATTGCTATATGACCAAGCATAATAATATTGACAATGTCAGATATGAAGGCCACAGTTCTTAGACTCACCTGTCTGAAAGTCTCTTCTCAGGTTGGAGCTCCTATGTGCAAGGTTCTCTCAGCCTCATTCCTCAAAATAAACTCATTCCTTTGTCGTCTGGCTCATCTGAAACACACACAGAGAGAAGTTGACTTAGTGCTTAGTCTCTCTACAGGACTGTAATTTTCCATGTGCGCAGAGGCTCCATGTTTGATAACAGGTGTGCCAGTTAAAGAGTAGACCTAATCCCCAGCATTCAGGAGAGGACAGTGTTTGGTAGGCAGCACTACTTTTTTCTCACTGGGATCAACAAAGCTGGTGCAATACTGAAACACCATCTGAGACCGTCTTATTTGTGGTAGTTCGATATTTTCTGTATATGGAAAAAAGGCATTGTTCTTCTTGGCAAGTTTGCAAAGAATGATTCAGCCAACATCCCGGAGGCGAAAACATATCCTCTCAAAAACTATGCAGCACTAAAGTACTGAACAAGTCCAATAAGGTTCCCATTTGTATCACATCAACAAAGCTTTGTGCTATAAAAGACAGCACAGTACTGTAGTGCCACCCTGGCGATACAGTATGACTAGTTCAAAAATTCTAAATCTAACTCTCCTCAATTGGCTGTCCAAACCAAACATTAGTAGCATTTTTCCACCTTCCCACAAGTAAATGACGTTGTCTTTGATCGGGGTTGGGAATGCTTTTGAAAGCCAGCTACAGTTTACCCGTCTGTTTATTTTTAAACCTTGGAATCCTTCCTTTTTCACTTGCCGCCGCCAAATTTGTCCGTGGGTAGGATCCAAAACCAGAAACGGCTGAGGAGCGCTCTTTGCGGAGGCACCAGGCATCTTTGGAGAAGGAGTGTGACTCTTGTGTGTGTAATATAACCCACTTACATGCATGTAGCACACACTCCAGGAAGGCTTTCAAATATTGCTAACTCCGCTAAGCCTCGCAGGACACGTACAGCATGTGTAAGGTTACAGTGTAAACACCCCCTGCCAAAAGCCCTAACCTTGAGGATTAAGTGATCTGCAGCATTAAGAGTTTATCTGCTCCTGCTTAGATGCGCCTTGACTGTGAGGTGAGATTAAATAGGGTTGGCTGACTGAGTAAATGGACTACTGTTAAAGAGTGTGTTTTGTACATGAAGTTGAAAAGGAAATTCCAGGGGACTTAAACATTACATGTAAAGCACAACAGGCGCTATATGCCGAAGTTCAAGGATGGAGCAAAGATCCAGACTAATGTTACAAAAAAAGAATAAACATAACAAGGAGCCACGCAAGGATACTATTCTCTCCTTCTTTAAACGGTTTCGAATGAGTGTGAACAAGTAGCACTTCAAAGCACAGCAGAAACTTGACCAGGGACATGTATGCCTGAAAATGAACTTTAACTGTTACTCTGAGCTGATCAGAGGATTAACTAAACACTGGCTTTATTCGTCATGAGTTAAAGTGTGAAGGAGAAGGAGAGGATATTGAATAAAAGCAGTACTGATACTGAGAGATGGTTTTGTCACTATAACCCAGAACCTACCTACCCAAGCTGCTTTCTGCCAGTAACACAAATTATTTCCCCATTTGTTAAGCAGGCTGAACTGGGGCCGTGGTTCACATGGACCCTAGGCAAAACTAAGCCATCAGTGCTTATGGATGCATGGTCAACTGCACATGACTGGTCAACTCTAAGCATGCGAGTCCCCTTCATTAACCTAGAACCACGTGGGAAACATTTTTGCCTAAAACTCTCCATATGCACACATCAGCTGACCACTGAAGTCCGTTAGCATCACTAGTTCGCAATGACCTTAGCAAGCTAAATAATATTTAGTTTATATTTTTAGTTTGTCTTGCATCCAGAAGCTAGAAGGTGAATGTAATGTAAAACTTTAAGTCCCTCTACATGAATGGAGTGTAACTAAACAATGCATTTCCGTGGGGTAAAGACCAAGAAAGCAGCTGCCGACAACACTGCGAGTCAGCATAAAGCTGGTTGTCGAACTTGTCACAATGACTGCCTTCTTTTAACCCCACTAGTGACGCTTTTCTTGCAAGGTTTATTCACACAGAGCAGGATTGTGGGTATGAAAGGCCTAAAAGGCGTGCCAACACACAAACCTAAAAGACACACGCGTTCGCCTTCTGCTGTAGCTTGAGCCAGAGTATTGTGCTGCGACTGTTTTAAGGAGAACAACAAGACAAGTTTTCCTTTTAGCTGCAAACCACTGCGCCCAGTCTGAACTCTCCCTCCCTCTTCCCCTTCAGTTCTCAGCTCTCGTCAATGGGCTTCCTACAGGCCATCTGCTCAGCGGCCAGGGGAGCATTGCCACCCTAACACTCCTCGACACACCCCACGACCTGGCATTCTTCTCAAGCTGACCCTGGGTGACTCCCACGTAAGCTTCATGTTTAGTCTGGCACTATGTGTGTCTTGGGTCTGGAGCTCGGGCGAACAGTGAGGAATGGGCCACACCTTGACATGGTATAAACACAGTAGGTACACACAGAGGCAGTTTGTTGGGGAAGCCACTGTCTTTTTTTCTACAATAAAGACCACCGTGCATTCAATGAACATGCGCTCCAACCTCCCTCTCCCTCACAAACACAGAGTCTGGAGAACTACGTCTGCAATTCTGACCCCCATGTCCTTGAATGTAAACTTGAGGAACAAAGCAGGAGGAATAAACCATTGACACAGCAGAACACGGAGTGATTCCCCAGAGAACAAACACAGTAATACCACGATGCTGTTAGTGCAGTTTTTTTTAAACATACTTTGCCATGAAACCTTAGAGATACAAAAAATCTTACTGGACTTTTTCAATGGTTTCCCAAAAGAGTGCATTCAGTAGAGCAATAACGCTGAGAATACAGGATTACCACATGGATAAGTGCTTAGTTAAAAACACAGCTTCTGATGGAAGAATATGCAAATAACAAATAAAGTGGCCAAAATAATATCATACAAAATAAAGTACTAACAACGTCTCGTGTTTTTTGGGCTTTTTTTTGTGAATAGGGAACTATGAGGTCATTTGTTATTGGTAGCGACTGTTAACACAATCTCACTGCCTTCCTCCTGTCAAATCACAGCCCATGGGACTTGTCTCTTATCACTTTCCTCTGGCGCTGTGACAACGGAGCTCTTAAAGGAGCAGTGTGCTTCAAGCTTCACTCTTTCAGACACAGCTTCAATTTAAACGCATGCAAATCTTGTTCAGTGCAAAAACAACAACAGGAAGGGAAGAAGAGAAAATAGTGGAACCAATGACCAGGCCGACTCCTGCTGAGCTTTTGTCATATGAACCAGATTTAAAGTATCCTGCGGTTCTTTGCTTATGAGGAGACATGTCTATCTATGAATCACCAGCTGAAAGCCCATATTACTGTGTGGTGGCTTCAGCCAAAGCCACCAAACATCCATCACAGTGCTTGTTAAGTGTCTTTCAGACTTTTTCATTATACATTTAGAGACTCTGTGCCTGGCTCCTGACCAAAAATGACATGGCAGCCTTCTGAAAGATTTATACACGTATGCCACTGCTATTCCAGAGCGATGCCAAGAAATCGTTTCCAAACACTTTCATACAATGTTCTACCACTGGGCAAGCATGCAGCAACTTCAGTTTAGACAAGGTGGTAGGTTTGTCAAACTCAGTTATTCTCATGAGTGTGAGTCATCATGCATAAAATGCTGACAACCCTGAAACACACGGCAGCAGAAGTGATAAAGTAAGTCAAGTTTGTTGTATCTTCGTTTACAAGGCTACATGTGGCTGACTTATACAGCAAGGCATGCCGTACAATAGAGATAAACACTAAAGAACAAACTGCAATCTAACAGATACAGGAACCTAAACAGTACTCACACATTCAAACACAGTATAACACACACCTGTGGATCTGGACAAAAGGAAACACAATGCAACCTATTCACCCCAGCCTTCCCTTAATCCAGTAAATAGGAGAAACAAAGGGAGAGAAGGATAAAACAGAGCCCATAACATCCCTTACCTCTGTGGCCCGCGCTTTAATCTAAGAGCTCTTTGAACAGCTTGCAAAGGAGAAATCTAGCTGGTGTTCTCTGATCTCAAAGTGGATTCTCCCTGTGAAGGCTCGTTGAGTGTTAAAGCAACATACACATCACATCTGACTCACACACACACCAAGACACCCTGTAGGACACGTGGAAACTCCCTCCCGGCGTCGAAGCAGCCGCGAATCACAATCCTCCCTGAGTAACCCTGGGTAACGGAGTGCCAAGAGAAAAAGCACGAGAGCTGGGAGGAAAAAGTGAAAAGTTCTCAACAGAAGAACTCTTTCAGAAGGAGAACCAAGGGTGTTTTATAGCTCTCATTCATTTAGACTCAACTGCAAAAATGCTCCACCACTCCATATTGTTGTTTTTCCTATATCCTGCTTTTCCATTGGCTAGGAGGAGGATGCAGGGCTTGTTTCAGCCAAGGCGGTTTTCCATCGCTGTTTGAGGCGATTGGGCCAGAAAAGCTGGCGTAAACTGACTGCAGCGCTGCCTGGGAGGCACTGGGGAGGGCGCAATGACTGGAGCTCTTGTCTGACCCTAAATACCACAATGACCCCAGGAGGAGACCAGGGAGGAGGCCAGCTACTGGAAAGACAGAAAGAGAGTGTGTGTGTGTGTGTGTGTGTGTGTGTGTGTGTGTGTGTGTGTGTGTGTGCATGAGTGAGCATAAGCCAGAGAATAAAAAAAAAAGTGAGTGAGTGAAGACAGAGGCTGGTGTGAAAAAGAGCAGGGATAAAGAGGAAATGACTTAGGAGAAACAGAGTTGGCAATATGGCTAAGCGGTTTAAAAGTTTCTTGGGGCTAGAGGGGCCAAATGTGCATGTCATTTTAAGGAGCGAATAAAATGAGTCAAAACCTTCCCTGGAATTACAATTTCTGAAACGCATTCAAAAGTGTTGTGACTAAGCCTTATCCCAGCGGAGACGAACTTGAGACCGCCGTCGGTCTAAAAACACAACACATTCCTCCATTTGTCTATGGTTCACATAACTGTGGTCGCGCAGTCAAACTGGACCCATTCAGAAACCCACACCAGAACACAACACGGCATCAGAACTGGACGAGGAGGGCCAGACTGCTCCCAACTCTCTCCCGAGCCAGTTGTTTATTCCAGAGGAACTGGAATATTATTGGCGTTCCGGGACGTGTCACACCACTCCTACAAATGGAAAACATGAGAGCCTTATGAAAGAACGCTCAATCGGGCTCCTCTGTAGAAATTCGTCTTGGGTCTGAATAGCTATTCAAAGTCATCACCATGCCACGCTGTATGAGCAGCTGTGGAATAGTCGTCCATCAGCCTGCTGCTTGACATAGAGACATCAGCTCCGAGACACAATATTAGCAGCGTTCACTGGGGCTAAACAACATTGTTAACACCACAATAGTCCTCGTGGCCCAGTCTGAGCTCATCTCAAAGCCCTTTGTCCGGCTAAAGATGGAGGCAGCTAAAAGGTTGGTCAACAGCACGCTCAAAAGGGACTGCGAGGCATGAAAAGAGTGAGAAAGAAAGAAGGAAGGGAAGACTGCTGTGATGCATATTCATACAGAGCAGGTGCTGGGTCTAATTCCACACGGCCAAATGGTCTGACCCCTAATTAAGACCAATTAAGGCCCCAACAAGCTCTCCAGAGCCAAATTAAATCCCTCTATATTCAAGCTCTGGGCAACCGACTCATGCTCACATCTCAATGTAATTTTCATTCACACAGCTTCACCTTCTGAACTAATGCTGAACTTGGTAGTGGAAGTTGAAGGTCATACAGCAGAACAACATTATGATAAGTACTGATGTCGATATGTCATTCTTCCTGTGTACCTTACTCAGGAGTAACCAAGTGCAGCAGAGCAAATATGGGGAAAAGGCCTATCTAACAGGCTTACACATGGAGGAAATCGGGAGTACTTCGGTTGTGTGCACGGTGACGCAGGTTTCAAAGAGTTTATCAGCAGAGCTTTGCTTTGGGATAAAGCTTTCCAACACCAAGACTCCCCACTGATTCTGAGGACTTGAGGACCCCTGATGGCCAAAAAGGATTTGATTTGTCACTCTGCCATTATTGAGTAGAGTGACAAATCCCACGTAGTTTACAGAAATCCTCTCCGCCAATCTGCCACCTCAATTACTGCAGTTAAACCGGCATTAGGTCATAAAGCAACTTCCATAATGGTATGGTAACGGCGAGTTCAGCCTTGAGGTTTAAAAGGCCCCAAGTGCTTCCATTGTCTTTCTGTATTTCCAAACCTTCTACCTGTACAAATCTGTGAAAGTATGGTTTCATGGATGTGTCTGTCGGTGGTCGACCACTTTGGTCCAAACTGAAATATCTCAACAATTATTAGAAGGATTGAGCTTAAACCTTTGTACAGTCATCCGTGGTCTCCAGAGGATGAATCTTGCCGACTTTTATGATCCCCTGGTTTTTCCTACCATGAAATCTGTTGCATTTTACAAACTAAATGATCAATGAAAAGTGTTTGACTTTTCATTGCCCCTTTTTTAAAAGACAAATTAAAGCATTAAATAGAGGGAAACTCCACATGTATCCATCACATTGGCTGCACTGAGAGAAGTTGACACCTTAACTTTCCATATTAATTATTATTTTTATGTAATATATTACATAAAAATAATAATAATCCAACTCTGAAGAAACACTCATAGCCTGACAAATGGGGCGGAGAAGGAGTGCGTAGGGAGAGCGGGGAAAAGTATAATTTTCAGTGAGCATATAATATTTCTTGTCTCCCTCCTAAACAGCATGATGGAGCCACGCTCATGGCTGCAGGCCGTTTATGGTTTGATGCCACTGATTATCCTCCTCGCTGGGGACCGCAGTCTGCAGCAATTTGTGAATGAAAGGTCCGTTGGGAGGAAATACATTTATCTTAATTGCTCAATTTAGCAGAGATTGCATTAAAAATTACAACTAGATGGTTGGGGGGATTTGAGGTGTAGACTGATGGAATTTATTTAAGCTGGTATGCTTTAAGTCAGGGTGAAAGGTCGAGTCTTTTGTTTGGTGGTTGGCCTCCTCTCTCAAACCACTCCGCCTCTTTAACAATTCAACTATCAGGGTTTATCTTGAGGAGGAATTCAAACGTGTTCTGAAACGGAACATCTCTAGATTAAACCAATAAGCTGCCATAGTTATAAACGCACCCACATTAAGAACTTTTGACAAAAGGTGTTTTTCTAAAAAAGAAAACTGAAAATCTGAAAAAAAACAACAAATGTATCTCTCACGTTCTGACATTCAAATTGTGTATAGGCTATCTCCCCCCACTATCCATCCTCTATTCCTCCTTCTCTGCCTCCTCATCCCTCTGTCCCAAACAGTAAAATCAGTAAAAAAGATTTATGTTAAATTAACCAGGGTATGTCGGCGCATGCAGGCTCTCTGCTAACAAAAGAGCAGTGATGTTTTGTTTAGGGGAGACACAGACTTGAAACATCCTCAAGGGGGTGTCAGTATCCATCTGCTGCCTGATAGCGTGCATGAGTTTGGATGCGTGCGCACTTCCACTTTCAAATGACAGACGGAAGAATAGCTTAACAGCTCGCGCAAAAAGATGGGAGTGAGTTGGCATGCGTGAGATCCAGCAAACAGCTGGAAGACTGCAGGTGTAAATCAGCTTTCAATCAGCTTCTCTGCTAATTAAGCAGCTTAAATGGACAGAAGAAGGTTGATTTGAGGGTTAAATCTGTGAAGGAAAAAGGCACAGACGTGCGCCTCACTCAGCGCGTACTCGAACTTGATCCAGAGCTACTGACTTTCAGACTGATATTCCCACAATATAGCTGAATTGATTTTCTGGTGCAGTCTTTGTGTTCTCACACAACTCAGCAGAACATCTCAGCCAAGTTGTTTATTCAGCTTCATGCCATGTAGTCTACTTGAAGCAGCGCACACACATCTGTAGAGTTATACAGAAAATGCCTGGAGGTGTTGGTAAAAGTAATAGAATGAGTGACAGGCGGTGCATACAAAAGAGTCTTTAGCAACCGCAGGGTCAGATAAGACACCCTGAGGCTCCGGGGAACACAAGCGCACACCGAGCATGCTCAGGAAGACGGGGCAAAGCACGACAGCTTCCTCGCACAAAGGGGAAGGAGAGATACTTAATTAGCTCCCTGTCGATTAGAGATAGGGAAAGAAAAGTGCCTTTGAGGTGAGGAAGAGGGAAAAGAACAAAGTTAGTTGTTAACCTTCAGGTGTAAATCTCAGGCATCATCAATAAAGAAAAAACCTTTTTCCTCCTCAACTTTTTGCAAAGGTTCACAGTGACTTTGTATATTTTGCACATACAGGTGCGAACGCCTGCATAATATTCCTGCATTAGACCTCTTCGCAAACTGTATTATCTCCACTGGAACTGACTGTGGCTGTCCTTAGAGCGCTGCAGGATAATCTGTCACACGCTCTGTTGTGTGAGCTCTAGTGATTAATACGATCAGCCGGCGACTCACTCACTCATTACCATAGCAATCGCCACTGTAGCGTACTGCACCAGTCATGTGAGACACACTCCAGGCTCCCTAAGGTGATCCATCAAAGATCATTGACCATTGCAGTACAATATCAGTCACACAGAGCCAGCTTCTAGGTCACACAGAATCACCAGAGGTTTCAGGGAAACAATGAGGTACTGGGGATGTGTGTATGTACAGTACGCGATGGTCTCACCCAGAAAGCAGAAATCAAGCACACCTAGATCCACAAACTCCTGCATGCAACATCAATTGCTGGACTCAACAGGAAAGAAAAAAAACCTATTGAGGGAAGCAAAATGGATTAATCTGCGATTTGAAAAAGGACAAAGCAAATTGTTCAAAGTGTCCCAGACATGAACTAGCATGATAAAAGCTGTGCCTTCCACTCAAAATGACATGCAGCTGGTGAATACAGCTGCTGTAGTAGCTGGGGTAGTAGGGCAAATAACCAAGTCTGGCTTTATCCCAGCACACACACAGAAACACACAAACCACGCACACACTTGCTAAGCTGGCATGTCCTGGTGCAGAGGAGGGCCAAACAAGTCTGCATCCAGATGCTCTTTGGGTATATATCTGTGTGAGTGAGAGCGTGTGTGTGTGTGGCTCCTAGTCTCATCCATCACTGCCACAGACGTGCATTAATCCCCCTTCGCATTCTTGAGGAGCCCTGACGCCAGAGGCCCCCCCCCCCCCCGGGTGTGGAGCACCACTCGCGGCCCCAGAGCCACCTTTGCCCACTGCGAGTCCAAAACTGTTTTCAGAAATGTGTTGGCACGGTGTGAGCTGATGGATCACCGGCATGTTATTTATACTTGGAAAGCAGGTTGACACTAATGGATATGGTAATTCAAATGTTATCTCCCTATGCCAAGGCGAGCCATATGTTCAGAGTAAACTAGCGCTCCAACTGGCAGTGTCTCTGCTTTTATGGCCTATTAAGGGCCACAGTGCACACGACAGTCAGGCCAAGCAGAACATGCATCACTCAACTCGATCTGATCAAATTCGTGAGAATTAGTCTCTTAACCGCGCAGGTTAGAAGACCATCTGATTGATAACACAAGAAAACAAAACTAATGAAAATGATTTGTAGGTGTATGATATTAGGCAATGACCGGGTCATAGTAATCATTGGTACTAGCTCAGCACTTTCTCTGCCGTTTACACATCACTGTGATGTCTGCTAAAACCGTAAACTGTGACTAACTGACAGGTGAAAGCCAAGATGGTGCTTTAAGTCTATTAGGGGTGTTTCGACTAGTCTGGCCCTGTCTGGTTGGTTTGCTCATCTTGGTCAAGGTTAAGATAGATAACAAAGGAGCTGATCTTCAGCTAGCCATTAAGGGCCATTACCTGCGGCAATTACAGTCCATATAAAAAGCCTTTCTTTTACCACATTGGCAGATCTGAAAGATCGCCTCTGTTAAGTGCTCAGGATGGATTTTAACTGGTGGGAACATCATCTAAATGCGGCAGTGTGGCGTAAAAATGTCCACGTTAGCATGACATAATTCAGGGACAATCAACTTGCTTTTCACGAAGCAAACATGTCCAGTGATCCATTTTACTCTGCCTTTGTCATTTTGTTTCAAAATGCTGACACTAAGAGCAAAGCCTGAAACAAGTGAAACTGAACTACAAACATGCAGGATTATCCCTCCCCACCAGAATGGAGGATTAACTTATTTCAGGACTGCATTGCTTATTAGGAATGCTGCAGAGGCAAAACCGAACCACATCATAAATGCATTAGACAACGCAGGAAGACAATTTTGTTCTACTTAAACAAACAAAAAAAAAAATACTGTGATGATTCACTAGAAAAGCTTTAGTATTCTCCTCACACTGTTGAGCCTGTGTGAGACAAGCACACATCCTCGTCTCTAGCGGAGTTGAGTGGAGCCAGGCGACCGGCTGTAGATGGTAGGATAAAGCGTTGGGGTTGTCAGCATCAGGTCGTGGACCTACATCAGAGCCCCGTAAACAGAGGACCACAGTCTGGATGGCTAAATAAACCATCCATCAGGTGAAATCACAGCTGTTTAGACATGTCCTGCTGTATGTTTACATACATGCAGCATATAAATGTCCTTAAACACTCGTGCAACCTCTAAAATGGAAATATCCCACTTATAGTACAGCTTAAGTAAACAGTTGCGAGCTCCAGGCAGAGAAAGCTCATGTAAAGTTCCACATAGAGTAACCAACCTCTGACATAAAGCTGCTCAAAGCTACTGGCTCTCTACAGAAGTGGGAGAATAACTAATATTCTCTGCTGAGCTGGCGGTTGATCTAAAGTTGGTAAATTCCAGAAGCAATAAACAGGTCATGAAACAAGACCAGCTTAGTGCAATCTCACTTTTACAGGAAAGCAGAAACATTATTGCTCCCGTTATCATTAACCAAAACAATTTGTTTTATTGCAGCTTCAAGCCCAGCTGGCCGTAATATACAGTATCTGTCACTGTCCAGAGGAGACTTCCAGCACAGATAAGAGGAGAGAAATCTGAACTAGACTGTCTGTTCAGCTCAGCTGAAAGCAACCGATGATGGGTGAGACAGCTGGTGAGAAGCCAGACGTGCACGCACACGCTCGCACACACACACACACACACACACACACACACACACACACACACGGCCTGGATGTCTGAGGAGACTCTGCATGCAGCAGGCTCTTAAATATATGCATAGAATGTACAGGCAAGCAACTATATACACATGAGCCTCATGCAGACACAGGCCAAACAGACAGAGCCAAGCATTTATTTATATACGTGTCATTTGATTAAAGCTAATCTACTTTATAACACCAGACCACAGACTTGGAATGATTTTGACAACCAACAACCACACCTGCGTGTAGAAAAACCACAAGTGATCATTAAACGTCAAGCTGTGATGAGCAGTGTGTGTTTGTGGGGACATTGTGGGGCGTTTAAGTGTAAGAAACAAGGCACATCGTCGGACACATCATGCCGAGGCGGGCTAAACACCCACAAACAGGTTTAACACCTGCGGTGAGTCTGTGCGTTGACACAACTTTTGTCTTCTCTTCTTGCCTCTTTCCCAGCAGATGTTTAGTCAGTGCACAACCCATGACCTAGTTCCCGTCGCCAAACAGTGGCATACATTAACAGGCAATTCATTGGAGTAAATACAATGTTGTGTGAAACCTGTTAGAAAAAAATTTGTTTGGTAATGGACGTGAGCGTGCGCATTAAAGTGTGAAGGGTTAGTGTGAAGTTTGGGCCTTTGTGGCCGGCTCCTTTTCAATTCAAGTAGAAACAGATTTGCACTGAACAATTCTATAAAGCTCGCTCTAAAAAAAGGAGCCCAAATGGCAAAGGTGAGATTAAATTCCACCGTTGAATTATCACAAGAAATTAGCTGGAAGCCGTTATCGACCTATAATCCACAACAGGTGCTCGACAAAGCACTCAAGCAGCACTGGGTTTAACTGGGAGAGCTAAATAAACTCAACAACAAAGACTGACCTGGGCTGGCCGCCGGAAAAACACAGAAACCAGTTTCTCTAGTCACGCGGACACAGAGGCACGTGAGCTCATTCGATTGCTGCAGAAATCCTCGCAAAACAAACAACTTTGTCCAGCTCTGCAAAGCCTTTTCACTAAGGAATGTGGTCCATAAAGACTGAAATCACAGAAACAAGCCAATGCGGGCACCGAATGGCACCTCATCTAAGAGCACGGCAAGACTCGGCTAAGCGCTAGCAGCTGTGCCACATGTGCACCGCTTTTACTGACAAGATCAAATTAAGGCTCCTGCCAAACTCATTATTATCCCATCCATATAGGGAGGCTCAAGAATGTCAATGAGGACCACTCTCATTATGCAGTCGTCATGCACGGTGCCCAGAGAGAAACAAGTACTTTCACACTACTACAGACTGTAAAACAGCATATTCCAGCGGACACACACTCCTTTTGTGAAAAATTATAGGCCAGTCCTTAATTTTAATTCTTCTAAATAAATTCCTCGACCAATTAAATTACTGCTCACAGGCAGATGTGACAGCCCGCTGATGTCCCTTAGGACGGGCTGGTGGAATCGACAGGCAGATGCTCCGACCAGCGGAGGTCACGGAAGGTCAAGCTGTTCCATTATGAAAGGACAAGGGTGGTATTTATTCACAGCCTTCTCCTAACCAGGGGTGGGCTTAGAGGGAATGGAGATGGATACTTAACCCTTGAGGCAAACAGCTGACTACAAACCATCCACTGTTTCTCTCATTACTGGTGGAGATACGGCAACTGTTCCACCCACATTCACTGAGAGGAAGGTATGGAAAAAAGAAAAAAAAGGATAGAAAGGCGGAAACAAAGTTGCTGGAGAAAGCCAGAAATTCACATATTAGCCAACTTGTGTGAAAGCACTGCAACCCCAGCTAGATAATCACAAAAGAATAGGGAACGGGGTGTTCTGACAATACACACTGCCATGACTCATTACTTTAAAACAGCAATAAAGACCACAGGGACATATAAGGCTTAAACAATCTAACATGATCTGACTTGTCTGCAGAGTCTGTTTTGTCTGAGACTACTTCAAAGAGGCTCTGATGTACCCCTGCATACAGCATATAGAAGAGATGGCACTTAACTCAACATTTTTCATGTTATGTATGAATGCATCTTGGCCTTGGACTCCTGTGGCTAGCCAAAGCGTTCTGCATGGCTTGCCAAAAAGCCCAGACATTAAGCATGATGATATGGATGCTGGTGAAAGATCGGAAAGAATGAACGCAGTCTTCCAGCTTGTTAAAATACTTGTTGGCTTAGAAAAAAAAGCCTGTGGCACTGTATGATCGCATGATTAGCAAAAACAGCAGGCATGTCTGGGACCAAACATGAACACACACAGACAAACCCCCTTCAGTCACAAACACAAAAATAATCATCATTTCAGAGAAGCTGCCCACTGACTTTTTTCTCTTAGGCAACACTAAAATGCCAATTAAGTGTTGTGTATGAAAATGTAAAACAAAAAGGCTGAAATGCATTAATTAAGGTTTCCACATCCCAATTCAAAATTTCAGCTACAGGACAAATGAACATTCACCGAGTGAAAGGAAAAAGCACAGAGAGAAATGATACATGAGGCTAATAATACAACATGGCTGCGTAAGTACAGCTTTCACTTCAAGATCCTTGAACTGTAAAAATCATCTTAACTGTCAGGAAACCCCAGTTCCTGGCATTTCTCAACATCATTATTATTAGTTTAAGCATTGAGCATGCCAGTATGAACTTATGCACTGTATAATATTGTTATTAATATAAAAAAAGACAACCACAAGTTTCCAGTGAGGCCGATTTCTCCACGCGAGCAGACCACAGGGCTTGCTGCTGGAGAGAGAACCGCTTGCTCGCTCGCACACACGAAATTACTACTGAGGAGCAGGACGAGCGCCTAAAGAGACAAGAATGGTTTTCAAAATCACTTCAAGACAATATCACAGTTATTAAAGTCATTCTTGTACAGTTCAGTGTCTTTGCCAGGCAGAAAGACATTTGGACTGAGGAAATTGGCAAGCGCTGATGAAAACTGTCGTGCTGAATCCGAGTCGGAGCATAGACATCTAAGGCTAAAAAAGTGAAATTAGGCTTCCTTGTACTTGTTTGTATTGGCAGAGAAGATGAATTGCAATAACCTAGACACCAAAGTGTTTCCAGTGCATGTCAGTGGGTTGAGTGACACAATGTCAGCCACCTATTAGTCACCATTCAGGGTGTGCTCCTTGGATCACTAACCTCATGAGGCTGTGAATAAATGATTTCACCCTCCAGAAGGGGGAAATGATTTATAATGAATGACTTCACCAGTGTATGCATTCAATTTACACCAGATACCGTCACATGCAAGGGGAATAGCAATGAATACGTGAAGAGGGTTGGTTGCTGGATGTAAAAAAATGCGACACGTTTCTTTTTTCTTTGATATGCTAACTGAAGGATTCCCATGTAGGCAGATGAGACTGAGATCAAACTTTCACCCTGTTAAAGCCAACAGAGTTCTTTTTATTCAGCTCGAAAGAATGCAAGAAGAAGAGCTGCTATATAACATGTGCGCTGAAGTGGCCCCACATACTTCAGCTGTGATTTACACACACACACACACACACACACACACACACACCCCTTGTAGCTGTGAGTCAGTCTTTCCTCTTTTCACAGAGAGCCAGTCTAAACTGTAGACACTGCACGCTCACACATCAACCACATACAGGGACATCCATCTGGAAAAGCCAACAATGGTTCTGTTGAGTGGCTCAAACCATGAGGGAGGTTTGAGGGGACAGACAGGTGGAGTCAGTGTGCAGCAAAGTTCACAAAGTCTAACCAAAGACCAAGTCATGGCCATCTGAAGGCTGCTTTGACTTCAGAGTCCTATTTTATGTGCAAAAGTGGTGTTTGTTTCCACAAATACACCAGGAAGCTGTATTTATAATAATATTTACCCCTTTAAAAGGAACAGATCAATATTTTGACAAAAATGTTTATTTGGATGAGAAGATCAATCCCACTCTTGTGTCTGTACGGTAAATATGAAGCTGGAGCCAGGAGACCAATAACTTAGCTTAGCATAAATACTGGAAGCAGAGGGAAACAGCTAGCCTGGCTCTGTCACAAGGTATAAAGAAAAAAATCTGCCTACCAGCACCCCTAAAAATGAGTCTATAAAGCAAGCAGTTCAGTCTTGGTTCTGCACCTTTATTAACAACAGGATCAAGCTGAAGACAAATTAGGAGTCAGCTTCTCCAATGACAGTTAAATGTCAAATACCATTAATAGCCTCTGGTATCCCCGTACACACAGCCCACACGTGTTTGTCTGCTGTGTTTACAGCAGCAGCCTGGTGAACTGTTTGTCCTCCATCTCACAATCACACCGTAAGATACAGAGATTCAGTCAACATCCATACTTTTTACAATTTTAAATTGTTTTCAAATGAAAAACAATCAGTGTACACACAAGCGTTTTATCACAACATATCACACTAATCTCCGTCCATCTACACACCTGAAATGCACATCACGTGACCATTCACGTACACTGGGCGTGTGTGCCGTGTATACAGAAAGCAGACTTGCTTATAGTTGCAGAAAACACTACGAACGAAGAACAGCCATGGAGAAAAGTAAGACCAGAAATTTCTGTGTGTAATTACTTATTCATGTTGAATTAATAGTTGATAGTCAAGGCTGATGTCCTTTTTTTTCCTCTGGAAAAAGCTCACATGATATTGCCGTGATAAAGAAGGACACGCTGTGGGTGATGAGACCCGATCAGGAAGTGAACGTGAGTGTCTGCAACATCAAAAATCTCAGTTTTAGGATTTCAAATACGCTGCTGAAACTTATAAAATGTGGCATTTATGAGAGCCTGTTGGCATCTGCTGTAACAGATGAGGAACGAGATGTATTAATATTGCAGGACTGTCCCAGGTTGCAACAAGATGAGCAGCAACCAGCACTCTGTAATCTGCTTGACTAAGCATCAACCCATAGAGGAACCTACCAGCGATAAGACTGACCTTCTTGACTCTATAAGTGCTGTGCCCTTGTGTATTTTGTTGAGAGAGAGTTGGTGGCATGTTTGGTGGCAAAAAGGTGCCTGAACTGGGAAGTGATTAGAAATACATTCCTAAAATACACAAAGTGGAAAAGGTAATTCTGTTTTTCTGAAAAGGGTTCTCTTTTCAACATTGGTTTGTAAAAAAAAAAGAAGTTGCTGGGTAGAAAAGTCTAGACAGCCCTTTGCACCTGAACTCATCATCTGTGAAAAACACCTGAGCCGTGGACTGTGTAGCCGGGCTGGGCATCAGCGCCAGGCAGGTGCTCCCCCTGGGCCAGAGAAAGTAAACCCTGGGTTAAACAGCTCTTATGTAACAGCCACGGCGAGATCATGTCTTGGCGCTAGAAAAGCAGAGAAAAGTTAAGTTGGAAGTTTCTGGGCGATGAGGAAACCCAAGTCAACCATAGTGAGAAATGGAGAACGGCTAGTAAATCTTTGTGCATCCAGAGGGTGCCGTAAAAACGAACAAGCCCACACACAGGCTTTCCTCCTGCAGCCTGGCCAATACACCACTTGGCTTCCCCCTTACATTGAGGCTGTGATGCACATTTCACAGAGGCACAGACTGCAAAAATGGATGAAGCTGATCAAATACTCCTACATCTACCGTTTCCTTGCTCTTATCTTGACATGCATTGCATCGAGTTCCTTCAGTCACATATGCCTTTCTTTCTGACAGCTGAGGCCTGTCAGCCAAATAAGCCTTGACGATATCGCCCCAGGAAACAGGTCATTTGGATACATTTACCTCTTTGGAGAAAATAATTTTAAAGAAAGCTTTAATTGAGCATGTTCAGCGAGTGGATGCCAGGATTGGCGGTGACCTGAAGCAATCAGGGCCCTGTCTCTGTTTACACTGGCCAGGCGCCAAATGACTGAACCAACATGACAAAGCCTGGAGACCGAGAAGTGGGGAAAAGAGCTTATCTTGCTCACAGATCAAACCACCGACTGCTAAAGCGGGGAGGGGACTGGACAGGCAGAGGAGCGCTAATGAGCCTGAAAATGTTCTTCAACATAACACGAACACAACGGCTGCCAAAGACCCTCTAAACCACTTCATGTCTGTCACAAAGTCCAGGAAACTGTGCAGATAAGGGCACGTCATGCCCCACGCAGTTAAATGGAGCGAGCAACTGAGCAAGCAAAAGATGGGAAACAACATCAATATCTTGTAAGAGTGCAGTTATAGCAATTTTTGTGTTGTGATGAGTGATATATGGGCGCTAAAAGGTAGAGTATGAGGATCCAAATGTGGTCGGTGATGGATATGTGCACATCACAACACTCTTTCTCCATCTGCTCTTTAGAACTTTGTGGTACCAAGTTTAGAATTTTTCATCTTTCAGAAGAATGATATTGTGATGGGATAATGATCATGCTACGGTGATGCAGAAATGTGTTATCTAAATTAACTATAAAAAATAGATCTGAAACAATACCACACAGTTCAAAGAGATGAACACCGCTTTGATTAATTAACTGATTATTCTGAATATGTTAACAGAATCAGTCTCTTAGCTTGAGGTGCTGTACAAATACGGACTTTCAAGCTTTCATCAAAGACAATAAGATAGTCTCCACCCACTGATGAGCAGGTGGCATGTGCTGGAGTAAATGCGTACCCAGAACTCGCTCCATCCATCATGGGGGCAACACATGACACCTGGCGCCAACTGAACATCCAAGCACCGAGCACTTTGGCCTGTAGCACCAGCTGTGTTTGCCTTTCCAATAGGGCAAGGATAGTAAGTGAGACCTTATGGCTACTGGACTGAGGCAGGCCAGATCAATCACAATTTCTATTGTTATAAGGATTGACTGGTAAGCAGGCTTAGAGACAATGAGATGGGGGTGCAGAACAGGGTATTTCCATTCAAACAGGGCTGCTGTTTACCTGAAGAAGGTGCCAAGACGCACCGTCTTTGAAGAACGTATCAGAAACACAAATATCATGTACATACAGACTCTGCTGCAGCACAGACATGATGCAACTTGACTGTTTCCATCTTGAATTCATAATCAAAAGGTTCAAATAGTATTTTATACACACAGAGCATAAAAGATCACACACACAATCCAATGGCGTCCTCTGTAGCAGATGGATTGTCAAGATATCAAGACACATACGCAGATTAATGCACCGGCAAATAGCTTCTGTACCCAATACTCCACCTCATTGTTCATACATTTCAGTAATCAAACTACTTCTTGTATATCCTCACTTGTTCAGGTTCAAAGTGCTGAGACGACACCTTTCCCAGACTGAAATATTGTATGCCGTCTGGTAAGCTTACAGGAATGGCATGAATTACATGCACTACTACTCAACTAATGCTATGGGGGCTTTTTGCCCTGCACACCACTCACAATATGATTTATATGACCATTAATAAAAGAATGGTAATGGCGTGTCTTGTCGTTATTTCTTTGGGGTTAATGAAAGTCTTGTTCACAAATGAAAAGTTGTCTGGCCCGGTTTAAGAGCTACCTCACGCCCTTCTTCACCTACACCCTGATGACCTGCATGGTGACTCTTAATCCGATACCTCATTTGACACATTGTTAAAAGCGCCTGCCTCCATTAAATCTTAATTTTCTTCGCAAACCTTACAAGCCATTCTTTAGCTGGTGAGCCAGAAGGCGTGCAATTCAATTTAGACCTATGCGTTAATCACGTCACAGGCCCACGGAGTTGTGGCTGTTAAGAGCAACATGAATGGGCGCGTGGATGAGACCATGTCACTCTGCTGAGCTGGACAGAAGGTTCCTGTTTGTGCAGCAGAGCAGGGGATCTCGTGTAGGAGCAGATACACAAAGTGCAGCTGACTGAACAAATCCCTCAAAGTGGATGGATGTGTGTGTGTGTGTGTGTGTGTGTGTGTACGCGCATCCACCAGCCCAGTAGCCATAGTAAAACAAGTTAAATTCAGAATCACTGAATTATGCAGCACACAAGGTACAAGGCATTTCTGTTTGGCTGTTATTTAGTCACAGGGTTCAGTGATTATTTTGGTCCAACCTGCCACTGAAAGGCAGGACCGGTATTGTCGATGTTGTGGTGGCGATAGCTCTTCGACCTGCAGCTGTGTGCGCAAGGAGGGGGTCAAAGCCAGCCATGTGTCTTTTGGTTGGCGTTATGATGAGTTCGGTAGCAAATGAGAAGCCTCGGCCAAGATGCTGTCAACACCCGCTTTTAGTTCACCTGCTTTTTATAGCAACCACTCCAGACGCTGCTGGCTGTACACTACCAGCAAACACTTTGAAAGCCAAGTATAATCTCAACCACAGAAGTAAGGAAAAGAAACATACAGGCCACCATTATGTTCGCCTGACTGGACCATCTGAACAGAAACAGAAGCCCTGACAGGATGTCTCACTGTAATCGAGCGAGTGAAGATTCTGAGAAACTGACCAAAAGAGTCAATTTGATCATTTTCAAATCCTTTTGTTTAAAAGCCCCTGTGGATTCCCCCTGCAGTGCCTCTCTACCTAGAGACAGTAAAAGGCCTTCATCCCCGTGTGACAATAAGCACAGATGTTACCCATGCCTGATAAGTCACACGCACGCCACCTTATATGGAGAAAAATGTGCAGGGGAGAAGACATGAAACATTGGCGTTTCTAGGCTAGTGTGCTAGCACTCGAGGATTAATGACGACAGGCACTCACACACAGCCGTCCAAATGGCCCGCAGAGAGGAGAGTCATTCCAAGGTTCTCACTTGACAAAAGTTGTTGTTGTTCACACAGAGCGCTAAAGTATCAATGACAAGAAGAGTCATTTCTCCACAACAGACAAATTGTGCCCCTTTACATAACTCCGCAAAGTTACTGACTTCAAAAACTGATTGTTTCATGAGGGAATTTCCTGTAGTAATGATGTCACCACGATACTGAGCCCTCCAACTTAAATTAGACAAGTGATGAGCTGTGAAGCAACTCTGTGCCACTCTGAGAGGGGGTAGCATTAAGCTACATCTCCCTTTTGTCACTGGTAAACAACAACGACCGACAGCCCTGCCAACTGAAAGGCATAACTCACAGCTCGTATCACAAAGGGAAAGAGTGAACAAGCAAAATGATCACGTTCTCCCACTAAAAAAAGGAAATGACTGGCTACACTCAATCAGTATCATTCTGGTTCAAGACTTTGTCCATACCCTGGGAAAATTAGAATAGTAAAAGCATAATGTTCCTTGTGGTTGAGGAGTTTCTTTCCCCGCAAAATGCTTCCTCCCCGGCCATTTTTCTACTGATGTCTAAAGGAGAAAAAACAGGGTGCACAGATGAGAACAGCAGCAATTCAGTGACTCAATGACCATTTGTGTGTAGTCCATTAAACAGGCAGGGTGGGTGCGAAAGGCCAGATGAAAAATAAACCAATCACACAGCATGATTCCCCCTCCAGAAAAAGAAACTGAAGACATTCTTTTCTCTTGCGCTCATGTTGGGCTGAGCCTAATTCCTGGTTAAAAACAATCCAAGTAATAAATTAGTAACCATACATTACAGTGCGTCCAATTATCTAATCTATCATTCAATAATCATTAACTGCCAATGAAACGTAATATTTCCTCGAGATGGAACTTTACCAAGATAAGGCTGCACGCAGCCAGAGCCTTCAGACAGATCACTGACCAGGCCAGCCAGCCTCTGTAAGTCAAACATTAGCCTGTGTTTTATTATTACAACCTTCCTCTGCAGCGTGCAGAGCAGGACAGTCAGACTGACACTTTCACATGTGGGTTTCCATGACAGAGGGCCCTCCCATGCCCGGCCCCTTCCCTCCTGCTCTTGGGACTGTTTGCTCTGGGCAGGCCCTTCACTCCAGGGGTCCCAGGGCCCTTTTGTTACCTCTGTATGTGGCTTGAGAGCCCTTCCACCCCAGCACACGGCCAAACAACAATAAAAGCGGAGGGTAAATCACACCCGAGCACAACGGAAGAACGCGCCCCAGCATTTAGTGGAATGACCAATGCTCCCTATCGTTTCTGTTCATAAATCACAAGGAAGAAAGAAAAGCAATAAGCAGCCTCTGTGACACTGACACTGCTGTGGGCTACGTGTTGAACATCTCCACACTCAAGTGATCTATTGTGTCAATGGAATGGCACCCAAATACCTTCTTTAATTTAATTAATTTCCAAGGAAGAGCCTGCTGACAGGATGCAATTTATTTTATTTATCATACCAAACGATGTTTCACACTGCATGAAATGGCTTAATGACGGATATTACATTCTAATGAGGAAAGTAACAGTTTAAATATGTGATGATTATCAATATAAAAGGGAGAGGTCATTATCTGTCTCTTTGGGACAATACACACAGATGAATAACTACACCGCACTTTTTAATAGTGGCCCATGATAAAACGCCTTTCACCATGAAACTACTCTAATCACTGACGTCGACAATCACATGTGTTTGCAGGGAAATGATTTCAGTCACAGCTGCTGCAGCGAGATTTACAACTCACTCAGCAACTAATGAGAAGCCACTGGTGAAATAACGCCGAATATTACACAAACATGCACAAACTTTTGCTTAATAGACAAACTTTGCACGAGTAACCTGATTAAAGATGCGTTTAGGGGTCCCAGTGGACAAAGAGCACGTACAGAAAATGAACGGAGTCCTTTTAAATCAACGTGAGCGTAAAATAAGTTCCCTCCCAACTTACCGGCCAGTGTTTCCTCCGATAAAACACACTTCTCGCAGAATTCGCGCTTTGCCCTCTTCGCAACCGCAAAATATAACGTCGTTGCATTGAACAGAAACGTAAAAATCGGATTTTCTTGGAGCGTACTTCCACGATTCCTCTGTTTCCAGACCTAATGTTCCTGGGACGGAGCGCCCAGAGACTGCGGACTCCTCCCAGACAATGTGGGGTTAAACTCCTCCTTCCCACGGACACGCAGAGGGGGGATGGCCGTGTTGTGGATGGAACATGTAATACAGGGCAATTAATGAAAAGTATAACTAAATGCATTCTAATACACGGTAAATCAGCTGTTCCCAAACAGTGGTCCGTGGACCTCTATGGGTCCCTCAAGGAAATGTCAGTCCTCACCAAAATTGAATAAAGTGAATTATATTACTATTTCACTTAAATAAAAGGCGTGAGAGTATATATTTCTTTTTATAATTAGGTGTATAAACTGGAGCTGTGGGGTTTTAAATAAGAAGCAGGCAATGCATGAAGTTGCATTATGGGAAATGTAAGCTTAAGCCACACTAGGGACTAAAAATCAGGATATCTCAGCCTCTGCTGCTTCGATTTTAACCATTCTTTTTCAAATCTGTCTCTTGTTAGTGCTCCAAATTTATAGAGGTTCAATAAATGCGCAGATTAAGTCCAGAAACGTAATAATTATAGGCCACCACATTGGATTGAGTGCTCATACATGTGCATATGGTTGATGCATATATGGGCAGATAACAACTTTTATGTCACCCGGAAACTTGTGGAAACAGTTGTGGAAGCTATAAATTAAACTGTAGACATTGTTCTGAATGGCATCACAGGTTTCACTGCACCAAATGAGGTGTGGTATTTTCCTTGTGACACGAGGAAGGGTTTGTTCTTTTTAAACAGGTTTTACTGTTTTACATGTATCTAATTTAAAATGAATGCAGCTTCCTTGGAACAAACTATTTGAATTTGGATCTTGAATGCTGTGAGGATCTATTTGGAGCCCATTGACCTGAAATGTTTCCTGCCCTTAGGTTCTCAGCCAAATGTTTTTGCTGGAAGGGTGAACAAGGTGAGCATATTTTGCATAACACTAACAGCCCAGTCTGTCACATGGACTAATGAACTGATATCAGTGTGATAAAAAACGGGTTTGGTCTCCTCAGAGGATAAAAAGGCATGCCAGTGAAAAGAACTGTCATTGTTATTCTTCCACCTATCGTTTAAGTATTCATCCCTCCCTTCCATTTTCTCTCTCACTCTTTCTTTCTTTCTCATTATTCTCACTCATCCACATCCTCCACCTAATCACACAATTGCGAAGACCAGGACTTCCTTCCTGCATTCTCCCTTGCAATGCAATTGCAATGGGCTTGTGTTTCATAACGTGGCTCTTTGGCCAGGCGTTTCGGGCCAGCCAGACCCATCTAATCTGCACATTGGCCTCTTTACAGCTGCTATGGTGAGGTCAGAATGGACTCTTCCTGCTGCCCATTGTAGCTGCAGATACTGAAACGCTCTGCTCCTTTCATCTCTGATCAGTATAGATCTTTCTACATAACAAACAGCTTCTCATCCCCCTTTACTTGTATTTAGCCACAGGTTGTTCAACGCCAGTTAGCCAAGCATGTTGTTTTGAAATCAGCATATCTTATTATGCATCTTCCAGATTGACAAAGGATCCAAACAAACAAGGTTCATTTAATTTCATCAAAGATTCAAACACTGATGTAACCCAGGATTCTGATCTTTTTATTTGTCCAGAAGAACCATTATGTTGAACTATGATTAGTGCAATAATCCACTGAGCAAATGTTATCACTGTTTCCAATGATGTGCTGCAGATCCCCACCCCGGATGTAATGTTGTTCAGTGCAGCATTCTGGATATATTCTGGCCATACAGAGGCTCTGCGTGTCATCTGGCAGCTTACGGGAGCTCTGGTCACGCCGCATCTCATTAAACATAATTGGCTCTGACGGACATCCTGCCACCCGCCATCCCTTTCTGTCTGTCTGTCGGTCTGACACAAGACAATAACCCTGTCCGGGTCTTTCCCCTGAACTCACAGAAGAACTGGTAGAGGACCAGTGATGACTGAAATATTGGTATTGCCAGTGCATTGCTTTAAAACACAACAGGGAGCAGAAAAACAGTGAGCTCAGCCAGCATTTTTCTTTTTTTTTTCTGCTGACGCATAACAAATATTTAACAGATAGGCAGACAGGTATGGGCTCACACACATACACACACTTATCAACACCTCAGCACCTTCTCCTTCTCTTAAATGAGGCTTCTCAACACCCCCAGTCCAGCCATCCTGACTGTCACCACTTTGTCCTGCCATCATGGCCATTCTAATAGGGTCGTCATAGTAATTGTGTGTGTATGCGAGTGTGTTACTGTATGTGAGAGAAGGCGACAGTTCGGTGTGATTTGGCCATTGTTACCAATGAATGAGGGCTGGCCTGCATGCTCAGTGCCCACATGATATCACCACAGTCATTTGTCACATAGCATTTAATGGCTCACTGTGGATGGGAGAAAATTGTCTCGTACAGTTGTTTCAAAGGCTGGCAGGCTGGTGTGCAAGGTGCTCTGCGGTTGTCTGGAGGGGAAGAGAGGTTTTCGTGCGAGACAGCATCCAGAAACACAAGGAAGGGGTTGTCACAAGGTGTGTGTGTCAGACAGAAAGAGGGCTATAATCAGAGACACTCACGCCACACCCTTAAACAACTCCTTACTTGCTTTCTAAATACAGCAGCCAACATAAAAGCATCCGCAAGCACAAAGAGGCGACTGCAGCAGATCACACAATAGGCAAAGGAAATCTTTGGGCGTGGGAGGCGATAGAAGGGGCACGAGTGAAGATAAGGTATGAAAAAGCCATGCCATTTTAATTGAACATGACAGGTCTGATCTAAGTGATAGCTTGCAGACTCCTGAGGGCCTAACTAATGAGAAATCAATGGCGACAACGAGTGAACTGTGTGTCACAGCAGCCAACCTCTCACGCCAGTGTTATTCTGGTCTTTTAGAACTCACAGAGCACTTGAAGCCCTGATTTACCCTCCTGTACATGTGATTCCATTAGTATTAGATGTAGATTCTGTAGAAAAGGAATGTTACATAATAGCCTTTTGAATGAATTCCTTGAACTGTAGACCTTTGGAAACTACTTAGCAGAAACGCCACCTACAGTTTGATTTTGTGCAGAAATAAATCCAGCAGTAGGTGATGAGCTGGTAGATGCTTGATAGAGCGGCCTGCTGGATGGACACGTTGCATCATGTGTCTGTCTGACTGCCTGTCTGCCACACGGATGTCATTACTGAGAGAGGAAAGCACCAGAGAGCGGGGAGAGGGCGCTGGCTGAGCCTGAGCTGTTGATTACTTGAGTTCCAGGTGAAGAAACAAGGGTGTGAGACAGTGAGGAGTTGAATTAGGTTTTTGTGTCCGTGTGTATAGAGAAAAGATTGAGACACCATTTCATGAATGGGAGGAGGGGACTGTAAAACAAAGATAAAAATAAAACAAATAGGCTGCACCTGTGGAAAATAAATTCTGGGTTGGGTAAATAAAAGAAAACATTAGCACCTGAGGCTTTATTGTCTGCAAGAAGTGTTGAAAATCTGCTGATGTAGTCAAAAGCGTACTGTATATATTGCACCTCCATTCTCTTTGGCTGATTGCCTGTTTCCATCTACTGGAAATCATTACTTCCTGAAAAGTAAATGATTTTAAGGTAAGCTCACTGACTGAGGATATCCGCACCTCTCTGACAAATCAAGACAACATCATGGCATCAATCAGTCATCGTGGTCCTTTTCTGGAGAGAAATCCCAAACAAGTTCAGTGTAGATGATCCCATATTGTGCAGGATCGCTTCAAGGCTTCAAGACATTCACACAAGGAGCTGATGAAAGCAAGAAACAGAAAGAAAGGGAGAAGTTGCCAAAATGGTTTCCAAACCCCCTTAAAGGTCGCAGGATAAACTTGAGGGATCAGGCAACAATTACTAAGATAACACAGCCAAAACACTTTTCAGCTACATAATATTTAGATTTTGTTTCTTTACATTTTCCATTCATCTTAGTTTTTTCTAGAAATCTGACAAAAAACAAAAATAACTGTTTGGTTGGACTGGTTGCAGCCCAAAAAAATAATGTACTGCCATGTTACAGTAGGTGAGACTAATATGTGGGAGTGAAAGTGATTGCTGCCCTGCAGTGACAATATTCCACAACACCTTGCAAGCAATTCTTTGCACATCACAATTCACACTTTTTATGCTAAATGCCCACAAGTGCCGTCAGATCCGCTCCAACAAGAATAGAATCACATTAGAATTAGGCAATGGTTCTATTCCCATTCGTTTAGCTGCTTCTGGATGAATGTGCATTTATATATCTCCACTGAGGCCCTTTTATCATGTTTCATGCAGTACATGAACCAGAATGTGCATTTATTTGAACATATCCAGTTTATGGTATAACCCAATGCTTGCTTGCTCAGAGCTTTGTGGATTCACATGAGCATCTGTTGTGTGAAATAGTGAAATCTGTTCTATAGTTTTACCCAGTCTCAGCGATACACAAAGTAAAGTCTTTTCTTTATCCCTTTAAACCCTTAGGGTTTTTTTTGCACTGAATCTCCATCTTATACCACTTCCTCTCAGGCAACATTGTCCACCTACATTAGCTCAAAAACATCCAGCAGCCTGGATTTTCTCTCGGGCTATTACAGCGAGTGACTCTGCAGCGGTTGACAGGAAAATTGCTTATCCTAAAAAAACATGTTTGTCTTCCCATCAGGCCGTGTCAAGTCTGGCACACAGTGGCACTGCACCATGTCCAAACATGGAAAGAGAAAATATGACTGATGGACTGATGCTGGACAACTGACCGCGCAGCATGACATCAGACCACCATCTTAAACTGCACCCAAGAAAGCCAGTTTTTACATCTTCTTTAACTGAATGTAGGGCAGATTTGACAAAGACAAAGCTGAGAGTATGTAAGTGGCCAAATATATCCCTCATGAGAGAGAGGAAAGGATATAAATGATTGAGAGACTGTGGGGAGATTACTTTATGAAAGAAAGATCAGGACTGGACAAGCCTAGTCTTTTATAGACTCACAGAAAGAGAATAAGCAAGCAGTCTGCAGCTCTGGGCTGGAGTGACAATTTAAGCTGCTTCAAATCTCTTCAACTCCTGGTCGAATGACTACAACCACGGCCCAGCAGCCAGAGGCCAGGGAAGGGGAATCCAGAGCAAACACATGGACACTTGGATCGTTACCATAAGCTAAAATTGAGCCGAATGAGAATAACATATTACGAGGCAACAAACATACATTGAAAATCAAAAGCTCTATTCAGTAGGAAATGGCAAAGGCTGATTCCAGTGAGCCAAACACAATCATTCACTCTGAAGTGTAATGTGATTTGTATCGGGCCGTGCTGAAGCTAAATTCTGCTCATCCAAATTCAATCAGGACAACAAACTGAAAACAAGCCAGAAACTTCAGACACAAACAACCTGGAGTGGAAAGTTGACAGCTGGGAATAACAGAGGTGTTGATTACATTCTTTAAGTGCAACAATACTACACCAAAAAAACTACACAATTACTTTTTTACTTAATGTAGCTGGAAGGGCATACTGCTGGCCTACAAGGACCCCCAGCACAATAATGAAAGTGTTAGAAACAAATGGGCTGTTGCCGCTCTACTACGACTCTGATTGTCCCTCCGCCAGCCCACTAAGGCAGCATTCCCACACCCATTACCTCCTGGCTCCCCGCTGAGAAACACTTTCACACCCATGTGAAGGGAGCAGAGCACAGGGCTGTTAAAATTACCTTGTTAAAAATCTGCTCATTTCGTGTTCTTTATTAGAAACACTTACGCTGCTCTGGGTCTTTCCCACAAAATCATCACCTACCATGTACGAGGAAGAGTAACACAAAGCACCAAACCCGAGTGAGGCGGTTGTCTGCATGGCAGCTCAGGTTTTAAACAAAGTAGGAAATGAATGACTTGGAGCTGTTAATGGAAATCTGATACGTCCCCCCCAAACTGTCTGGTCTGGTTTGTTTGCAGGGTCTGTGGGGGCATAGCAACGATGGATTAGTTTGTGTGCTGGTCAGCTTACATTTCCCCATTTGTGTCTGTGTTTTAGGCTCATAAGCAGTTTTTAATGTCTCCTTGGGACATAACTTCAGCTACTATGGCAGGTCTGTCAAGCTTTCCATTGAAAGCAATACTCAACACAGTTTGGAGAGTGGTGTCTTTTCTTTTTAGCCTTTACAAAAAACAAGAACAAAAGTATAAGAAAACAGTGGGTTTAACTGCTCTAACGTGAGCCACAATTGTGTGCATGTCTGGCTAACTAGCATACCACCTGTAGAAGTAACACAGGGCCAGGAGCAGGCCATGGAGGACATCATTAGAACATTAGTTTGTGGGGTTGCAGGTTCACAAGACTAGCACAACCTCTGTGTTGTACACCGCCTGCACGTGTCCTGGATGCTATCCAAGATAATGCAAGATAATGTTTGCAGCTCTGTCCTGCTCTTAATTGAATTTGGGGGGGTTTGCTCACCAGCAGCCCCAGCCAGCGTTTCCTGAGTTAGCATTATGTTTGCCAAACACATGAGTTAGTCTTCATCTTAAAAGCCTTGTGTTAAAAATGAAAACATACTGTTTGAACATCTGAACAAATGTTTTGGTCATACATTTTCCTTATAATACTTGGTCTAACTATAAAGACTATAAAAGTGCTGTTTCTTTATTTCCATGTGGCTACGTGGGTCGTGAACTGGTGAGGATGACTTTTTGCATGCAGCTTCAGCCTCAGTCTTTTACCACAATACGATGTGTGTAGCCATCAAGAGTAAATTTGGGGCAGTGTTCTTGTTTTAAAACAAGTCAGATGCAAAGAAAAGTCACCTGGAGACAGTCTATAACCAGCTCATGGAGCTAAAAATAGCTTAATTAGCTAGCTACTGCTGGTAAAATCTGTCAGTCAGTCTATATAAGATTATACAGTAAAATAAAAAAAATCACAATGGGACAACTGCAGACCTGGTCCATGTGACCAGGCTGTAAAAACAACCCATCATGAAAATTATAGACATAAAACATTAAATATCACCAGAGCTTCTAAAGGCACTGAGATAAAGTGAGATTATTATGTAGTCATTTAAATCCTTTTAAAAAGGCGTGTTCTTCTGTGTATTCATATGGAACAAAACTAAAGCACTCAACACGTTTCCATTTTGTAGCAGCGGGTCTCCCCTGGTGTTTGTGTTTTCTACAGAAGCCCTTTGTGTGTGTGTGTGTGTGTGTGTGTGTGTGTTTACCTATTAGCCTATTTAACTAATAATAGCTGATGGATGTGTGCATGTGAGACTCTTATCATTTGGGCTGTGAAATAGGATTAGTGCCTCTGTGCATTGTGATGTTTGGGTGAATGAGCGCATGCGTGTTTGATGTGACAACAAAGTGCGTGTATAAATGTAAACAGAGCACCCACTAATCAGGAGACAACTGTGTGTGTGTGTTTGTATGTACAAAATAACTGAAACATCAAATTGTATATGATGTGAAGTATAGCGGTCCCCTACAAAAAACGCTTCATGTCGTCTTGTGCTGCTGCTGTAGGAATTTGGGTAACAGGATATTGGAGCTTTCTATAAGAAGCATGACTTCATGCTGATGCAACCAACTGGGCAAAGCAGGGAACTGCTGCAGGGCCCAGAAACTCAAGGGGCCCTGAAAGCTCCAGACTAACTGTGTCAAATAGTTTGTGCTCATTTCTTGTTTTATTATTTTAGTTTTGTACTTGCAAATTTCTAAATTAATGTAATTTTACAGAGCGTGGGAGGAATGGGGAGTGTATAGGGGCCCACAGCTAATTATTTTGCCCCGAGGCCCCGAGCAGGTTTATCTGGCTATGTTCATTACAGATGAACATAATTTTCTTTCTTGTCAGGGCTCCAGGACTATTTTAGCAGTTTGACTTTTGGCAGTTTAGCCGGAGGTTCATTTACCAGTCAAATGATGTCTCTAGGACTCCAGTGCTCCATGTTAATACACAGTGTCCATTCAATGTGCATAACAGGATATATTAGTGAAACAAAAAATCTTTTCTAACAGCTCTTATACTAAATAAATAAAATTAATATTTTCATATTCCATGCAGATAAGTCTTTTAGTTTTGTGCAGATGCAAAACATGTTTGGAATCATTCACTTCACTTTGTAGAAATAAGTATTTAGTTACTGAACTGAAACTGTTCCAAATATAAACACTGGCTACATCAGCTATATCAGGCTAATATTAAATTTTTAAAACGTCTGAATCCACATCCCATATAATTTAAACCACAAAGAATTCATTATAAAGTGATTGTCATGCCTCTTTTACAGCTGACACACACTACTAATTGGCACATTGGTTACTTTACCTGTGTAGCCGAGCTTGTAATTATGATGATGAATGTTATTTGTTTCATATGAAATGTTTCTGTTATTTTGTCCACCTCCCATCTTTATGTGTATGTACACTCGCTGCTACCTGCTCACTGTTGGCAAGTCAGCAAAACTATGACAATAAGACCCAAGTTGTAATAAAGTGTAATTATCCTTTAATTGGTGCGCATGAATTCCAAATCCACCACTTCTTCTCCCTCTCCCCTGCTTTTCTTTTCCCCTCCTCCACCCTCTGTGCACTCCCTGGCAGCTTGCCAAATAGGAGCAGTCTCTTTCACCCTCTCTGCCTCCAGTACTTTAAACCCCATCCCGGCCCAGAATGCTCTGGTCTGACCAGGCCCACCTTCCTAACATGGTGGCTCTTATACTCCAGATGAGTGCCAGATTCATGTTTATCGTTTTCACCCTGGAGTCCCACGTGACACTCAGGGCGCGGGGTGATGGTGGAGAAAGAAAGCACAGAGAAAGAGACAACGGGTGGAGGCCAAACAGGCGGGCAGAGAGAGGAGCAGACTGTCTACCTGTCTGTCTCCCTCCTTCATCCTATCAAACCTTCTGACCCTCCTCTGCCTAGGACACATTACCGGCTCCTGTTCTGAATTTAACTTCCATATCAAGTTTAGTTTGAATTGCACTTTTTGACACGGTTTAGTTTGATTTCTAATTATTTATTTAATTAATCTTCTTTTTTTTAAGTACACAAAAATAGAGAAAGTAGTCCCCCACTTTTAGCAAATGTTAAATTGACGGATTGATAAATAAAAAATGACTTACATTCTTTTTTACAGCTGCTGAAACGTGTTTTTCACTTTGTCTTTTATGCACAACATACAGAATAGAAGTGTTACAAGTGGTTTGACCAAGGACACATGGTCATTTTATATTTTATAGTCTCATTTTAACAAGTTGAGGACCAACTAACTGGTGAATTCCTTTGAGGTCAATTCCCTCCAGTCTGAAGGACAATTTGCTGCTCTCTGTAGCCTCTCGGGACATGATGGAAATGAAACCTAAAAATAACCTTAGAGTTCTTTATTAATGCGCATTTTTTGTATTATGAGCCGGGCATATAGCTCCAATTGAGAGGCTCAGTTAGAAGGGAATCTACCCAGACTGCGACACACTTCGTTGGGGAGTAAAAAAACATTTAAAAAAAAAGAGGAAGGAGGAGGTTAACGGTCAGAGGAATAATAAAGGATAAGGGGAGGAAGAAGAGTGAAAGAATAATGAGGTGAAAGCATAGGGGAATGAAAGAAGGGGGAAAGTCCAGCCACGGAGAGACGAAGGGAAGAGAGAATTGCATTTGCAGCATCAGCGCTTCTCTGATCATCACTCATTTGTCATTTCATTTGCAGAGGCTGCGGGGCAAAGCATGTATAGTTTTTATATAACATCAAAAGGGGACAAATGGTCCCAGAGAAAATGGCGTGGGAGTGGAGGAGGAAAGACAAAAGGATTAAAGGATATTATTTAATAATAATAATTATAGGAAGATGAGCTACTGTTGGTCCTGTTTACCCACCTGTTTATTTACAACTACATCTGAGACTAAAAGGAACAGGAAGAGAGTGTGAGAGAATAGAGAGCATTCCCTCTACAACTTCTCCAGGTCATGGACTTCTCAACTCTGATTACAGACACACGCACACACACACACACACACACACACACTGGGGTGACATCTGCTGTGGATAGGCCCTGTCACACTGCAGTCTCTGCTGGGGCTGGCCGTCACAGATGTTCTCAGCGAGGTCCTCAGTCCATCCCTCCATCCCTGGGAGAGTTCAGAATGGCAGTCCGGAGAGACACGGAGACAGGAAATCTGTTCTTTTTCTAGTTAACGGGCCAGTGGATCCATATTACACACACACACACACACACACACACTTCAGACCTTACTATAAACAACAGGAAGCCAGATGAGGGAGGTGTGTGTTTCATGAATGTACTGTAGCTTTTCCATTGGTTCCATTGTGTGTGTGTGTGTGTGGAGGTGCAAGTGTGTAGGTGTATGAGATCAAAAGAGAATATGATGTGTGCGGGTAGGATAACAGAAAGAGGTTGTGTGTGTAAGAGAGAGAGAGAGAGTGAGAGTGTGAAGGAGGGGAAGATTGTGTAGGTGTAAAAGATAAAAGTGCAAATGTGTGTGAGCGAGCGTTTAAAAAGATTATGCGTATTTGCTTGCATGTGTGTGTGTGTGTGTGTGTGTGTGACAGCATGGAAATCCCTCATGCCTGCTGGTCATTAATAAACATGATCATGAATGTTTAATCCCCATCAGCGGGATGGCAGGGGAACCCTCGTGGGTGATATTGACAAAGTCTCACACACACACACACACACACTATTACCCGTACACACTCAACAGATTGGAGGAGCGGCAGGTGGGAGGTTTGAAGTGCTCAACACGGGGTTAACTACTCGTGAGCAGGACACTGGCTCTCTTCTTGTGTGTTAATATGTGTAGAAACATGAGGTTTTTTAGTTTTTCACACAAACTTCAAATGAATCTCAAAATAAAGGACGTTCTGTGTCTAAAGATAGTGCTGTTCAACTATAAAGAACCGATTCATAACAGATATGTATGACGAACTGTCAGATTTCGCCGCTGGGACTCTGAGAGGAAATAATTATTTAATAATAAATAAATATTTCATAAATGATTGAAAAACAAGTTGATCAAGAAAATCTGATTTCTGGGACTCAGTAATATTTAAAATGACTTAAGATAAAATGTTTTTCAGTGCAATTCTTTTCTTCAAAATATTTCTGTGTGGAATGTTGGATAAAGAAACTGCATGGCTTGTTGGAGTAGGAACTAACAAGAAGAGAAAAGGTTTTAAAAAAGAAAAAACTTACTGTTTATACTGTGCTTTTACCCTTTCCAGACTTTGGATTCTTCAAAATCAACACATTTCAGTTATCAGGATCAGAGTCTGCAACAAGTTGTTGTTCCAACTCACTGCAGCATGATGCCAATCCTTTTGCTTTGGGTTCATTATTATGCATGTAAGAGAAGATTTAATATAAAATCCCAGTAATACTTTTATAAACCGGTGAATGGTATGATGAAGAATAAAAAGGTTCAGCTAATGTGACTGAAACAATTTCTTTTGTTTGAGGTCTAAATTCTGGTCCAGAGGCTTTGGTATAATGTCTGTATATATAACTATATTTAAAAGGACCAGTTCATGCTCATTGTGATCAGTTTGTTATTTCCACTTGAACAGTCTATTGACAATGTGCTCTGTGAAAAAGTAAATGGGACATTGTTTCTGGAAATAGATGATGCCGTCATTTGCAAGTCATTTTGTGTTAATTCCATTCACCTCCTATTCTCAAAATCTGCACATAGAAAACTTAAACTACAGAGGTTACAGTAGAGGTAAATGAGGAGAGGAGTTTGAGAGTGGTCTCAAATGGTGGCAGCTTTATTCACAGGAACTTTAATATGCGTCTTCAAAACCTCCAAGTCAGACAAACTCCATTTCAAACATCTGATGTGATCCCATTTGAGATAAACACCTAAAACATCAGTATAAGACACCACTAGGTTTGATCACAGTACCTTGATCCTTACAAATCTGTCCACTCCCACCTACACCCCCCACCCCTCCTCCCTCCGCATAATTCTAGTGAGTCAGGAATTTCCCCTCTCTTTAATTTGACATCGTCTGCTCCGTCTCTTGCGCACACTTTTGAGTGATGCCTCCGACTCTCTGGAGGGAATCTGCTTCTAAACGTCGTAAACAAACAGGCAGACAACAAGGAGGTCTTTAGCACTAATTAGCAGCTAGCTGCTGCATCATGCTAACAAACAGCACTGGGGGTGAACAAATAGTCACATGTGGGGGCAGGTAGACACACACACACACACACACACACACACACACACACACTAGAGTAATGGAAACAATGAGACTTGTTTGGGCGGTTGATGAACCAGGTGTCACATCTGCAGGGAGGAGCTGAGTCAGCTTTTAATAACCAGCTTTTATAAGGTCTTTTTTCCAAACGATGACAGACATGTGAATGGAGGTGACACAGAATGCATGAGAACACAGCAGATAGAAGATGTCTGCTGTGTGAATGTGTGTGTTGAGGCGTGCGAGAATGAGAGACTACATAATCAGAAGATTAATGAAAATGCAGTGGGAGTTGGTCAAACGAGCGTGCGTGTGACAATATGTGCATGCATGCGCCCCCTCTAATGAGCCGCGCTGATGTACGACTGCCAGCGGGAGGCTGCAGCCCGTACCTGTCTGTCTTTACTGATACATTTCATGGTTCCACATCTCCCCCATTTCCAGGCAACAATGTGCTGCGTTGTCAAACGCTCACACCGCTTGCTCAGCATCTCAGCCCACCTCCCTCCCTGCATATTGCCCCTCTTACCCCCCCACCCAAGCACACATATTCCTCGTTTGTGTTGGCAGATTTAATAATCTCCCCTGTCACCCCGATTACACACAAACACACAACACCCAGCCTGCCGTGAATCATGACTGGATCCTCCCTGAAAATCAGGGAAGGTGTTTGTTGCTCATTGTCGTCTCCGCGACTACCCTCTCCTGCATTTTCCCAGAATCCTCCCTGCGTCTCCAACAGCGGCGACCTTTAACCTCCTATGCCCCGATGACCCCACACTCACCATGCAACCACTTTGATACGAGAAGCAGAAGCTTTTCTCCTGAGATAGAGACTGCCACTTCGGCAAAATAGACATTTTTGGGCAGATAGTCCCATGTAAACAGACAACGTATGTTTACTGATATTTGTGTTTTGAAATTGGGCCACTAACAGCACAGATTAGGGACTAACAATGTTAACAGAGACAAGATTTGTATACATCAATCCTAAAATGCGAATGTACTGTCTCTCCCTGTGTAAACCATGTTTGCACTAATTGGTTTAATTCTATCTGCATTGTGGCTGCGCTGAAACACTGCCAATACACACACACAGTTAGTTGTGTGTGTAGGAAAAGGTATTCAGTGACAGGCTTGTAGAGCACTGATAACACAAACACACACACACACTGACTTGGCAAACACAGGCTATTTCTCCTCCTGCTCCTGGCATGCCGTGAACAAGAAAACGCTTGCCACAGATTTTTTTATTCACCCCAAGAGGATGAAATGATATATCCTCATGACAGTTGAGGCGAAAATGAGACAAGTTGCTTCAAAATATTTAAAAAACAAAAGTGGAGCAACACTCGACGTGAATTAACTAGAAATAAATCAGGATTTGATGAACCTCTGCCGCCTATGACTGGGGTGCCTCAGAAAGAAACATCTACATCATGTCAACAAGACTAATCAAGTCAAGAGCAACGCTAGCACTTCTGTGAGGCTGTAATGCTCTTTGTAGAAAAAAACAAAATTTTTGTTGACATTTAGCATGTAGTAAATGTAATGGGTGGTGTCAAATAAAGCTCTTTGGAAACCTATTTCAGAAAGGTTTATCATGTTGTGAGCATGAAAGTGCCACGGGACATGTGTGGCAGCATTACATTTTTTTCTTCTGTGTGAGGATGGTAATGTCAACGTGTTAAGTCACTTGTGGGATTTTGTGCATTGTGAGCAAAGATGTGAAAATGAGGTAGATGGAACTTTCCCTGTGCTAGCAGCATGTCTCTAGGGATGGCAGTACTAGTCTTTTAGCCGGTCTGTCTACCGCCTTTGGTCCAGATTGAAATATCCCAACAACTATCTAATGGGAAATGCTCTTTCATGGTCCCCAGAGGATGAATCCTAATGACTTGATGATCCTCTGACTTTTGACCGCCACCAGTAAGACAAAGTGGTGAAATATCTTATTGTGTCTACTGAATTGATTGGCACAAAATATTATACACAGTAATGGTCATCTTACTTTTCATTTAGCACCACCATCAGGACAAAATCTTTTATTTATCCAATACTGTCTTTAGTAATAACACAATGAACTAAGATGATGAAACACAATATTTGTTATGTTAAACATCAGCATTTAGGTCAAAGCTCTGCTGTACAGCCTCACAGAGTCACTAGCATGGCTGTTGATTTAGGCCAGAACGCCATATAATATGTATGGTAAACCTTCATATTTCTGTACAGGTCAAAATGTGTTGCTGCGAGAGATGTCTCCTCTCATGGACATGGTCAGTCGGACCAAAATGAAGGGAACTAAAGTGGTGTTACATTCCCATTATAAAGTACAGTTACAGAAACCATCAGACAGCAGAAAACTGAAAAAAGTGTGTACACAGGCCTCTCTACCAAGAAAAAGGCTGTTTTGGGTGTGTCCATTAAAAAATACAGAACGAGAACACAGAATAGACATTCAATACACACGCAAATGACTGAATGTCAATAGCCAGTTACTTATTTATTTCCCGTTTTGTGTGTGTGTGCTATCATGCCTACAACAGCAGCTTCATATTTTCCTGCAGAGAGTGTTGTGCCTTCTTTCTCTTATTTTAAAAAGTAAAAAATAAACTCCCTCTGGTTACATGAATTAAAATTCCTACTGAAGCTTAAAAGAGCAGAAAATGAGAAGCGGAAGACTTCTGTTTAAGCCCAAATGTTGGCAAGTAGACACCTTGCTAGAGTGCCCTTAAGCAAGCCACTGAACGCTCACCAACAACCAGCCCCACGGCTGCTGCTCTAACTTCCTGCACTCACACTTTCTTGTGGTGGTGGTGGGGGGACAACTTTGTGACCTTGCCGCCTCTCAGCCAATTTGCAGCAGGGTGTGGCCTGCAGCAGGGGTGAACTCCTGACGAGGCTAAGTTCCTGGGTGAAGGGAACTTTGGACACCTTGGCCCAGTCTCGAAGAGTCTGCTGTCTCTGATAACGGGGAGCCAGGCAGAGGAAACTTACACACACTCCCACAGCGGTGAGTAATTACTGTGGCTGCCGAGTGTGAGGCGAGATAGGGGATCCCTCTGCTGCATAACTAGGTGGACGGAAGATAGATGGCTCTGTTTTTTGCTCCAACTCAATCTCCTGTGCTCATTTATTCGCGTGAGCAGCCACACCAACACCGTCACCGTCTCTCTCCGCTTGGCACAAACTTCACCATTTGCAAATATGATATCTTGGTATCTGGCTACGGCAGATAGAGGCTGACTTTAGTCTGGAGGCTTTGGGAGGCCTAATCAATAGCTTTAATCAATTAAGAATGCAGCAACTGAAAAGCTGCAAAAACGGGCCAAGTCTCACACTAAAAGGACCTCATTCCATTTATCACAGCGCTCCTGTATCGATCTGAAAAAGGTATGGAAAGAGGTATTTGATGAATTAATTTCAGCACTCTGCCACCATGAAGATTCTGCATGGCAGCAATTTTCTATGCCCTTAGCCTCACGCCGAGCCTGTTGTTGTTTCAAAGGAGGGGATTTCATGTGCAGATATACTTCGCCATGGCACTGGTTTGCTTTTTCTTTGTCTCGGTGAGAGCTAAGCACGTATGGTAAGAGAGGTGAGCACTGCAGATTTTAAGCTGCAGCATTCCAAGAACCCAGACAGCACAGAGCACACTCCTCTGTCTGCCATAATGAACAGAGCAGCAGTACCACACTGACCTCAAATGGTCAGACATGGTACTGGCACTACAGACGCGCACACGGAGGTCCTTTTAATGGCAACAGGAGAACAATATCTGTTTTGGAAATTAACCGCTAGTCTTCACTATAACCAAAATTAATTAAAAATGCTCATTATAGGATAAATTATGCCTTGAAGTTGGGCATTGTCACTCTATATCAGACTAGGAGATTTCTGATTTCCCCGCGTCATATGAAAACTCAATTACAAGCTAAATCTTAACCCTCATCACCCTAATTGACTTCCTCACAGCAGGGAACCTCTCCGTCTCTGAGCTACAGTAAACACCACACATTGTTATTCTATGCCATTACGGTTTAGATACTCTCAGTAGTTGCCCATGCTGGAGTAATCCTCAACTAAAAGTCAGGCCCACTTTGCTTTGTTTCTGTGGGCTTGGCTAGGGGTTTATATGGAGTATAACATGGCAATGATGTGCAAATGGTTTGGCACAGGACCACCATTACACTCAGGCTGAGTCGGGCCTGTGCCTGTTGGTTATACTGGCTTTAATTTAAGGGCTGCAGAGAAAGAATTGCACAAAATCAGATCCTACTCCTTCCTGGTGCCCTGTTTGAAAGCCAGATCCATTCTATCGTGACTCCTAATTAGAACCTATCAGCAAACATGCCCTTTATTCTGCTACAGATAAATTACATGAAAGATGCTGGCCCTCCGCAGAGTGAGGATTTGTTGTCATTGCTGTCCAAGGGAGAGCTAGCCAACTGCTGTGTACATGTAGGTGTGTTTCAGAGCAGATAGTGGTTGATTCAAAGTCTCAGCTGGTCAGATCTTTCTGTGAGGAGGTCAGCGGGAGGATGGACCTGGCTGACTGCCTGGGCCTTTGGGAGCAAGGTTGGAAGCTAAGAATTTATAGACCGAGTCATTCTAGGAGACACTCAACTGGATATTTCCAGCTTGGCTTTATGGTCTAACAGGTCTCTAGATGCTAAATCCAGAGCCAAACTATGAAATATTTCGTTTTTTGTGGATTAGCAGGCAGCACTCAGGTGTAATTGGAGATGAAGGCATTATGCAGCACACTGAGCTGCTTTTCTCCCATTACTTTTTTCTCTATTAAAATAAAAAATTGTGAAATGGCACCAGTCAACACCACGATGTCGGTGACTGTTTAAATAAATTCTCTAGCTTGTGTTTTTTGTCACTAGCCTGGCCATAAATAAGTACAGATAGGAGAGCGGTACTAGCGTTTGCTGAGGTAGCACTTCCTCCAGCTGTAGCAGCCGGGTGGGGGGAAGGGGGGGGTAAAGCAGCAGCCAGCATCTTCTCCTACTTCTTCCTCCACATCTCCCTCATTTGTGTATTCCCCCCTTACCCTTTTGTTCTATTCATGTAAGTGCCAGATGGCTGCTATACAAGAACTGTCCCTTGTGAGAAAGGTAGTCTTTGCTTGGATTCAGCAAAAAATTCAACTGCTTTAATAAGAGGGCACCTGGTAAACATCTACACCTTTATTGCTAGGTGTGAAATACAGTATATTGCAGTGATTTGACAGTGAGGAATTGGCCTTTGTTCAGCATCTCAGGTCTCGTGAGAGTTTGTTTCAGGATATAAGTATGTTTCTCGATTGCTGGCCTCTACGCTTGAGAGTAAGTGAACTAAAAAAGTATCTAAAAATAGAAATAAACTTATGTGAACCTAGAATACAAGATATACATGTCCCAAAATCTCTTGGCATTTTCATTGGTTTAAACGACTAACGTGTCTGGAAGTTATCGCAGTTTGAAGCTGCAGTGTTGATGCGTGTGCAAACGTTCATCTGACCGGCCTGAGTCAGGATTCATGACAATAAGAGGGGTAAAAATCTGATGCACCTTCAACTTTTATTCAACATCACAACTCCTGTAGTAGACATTTGGTCTGAGAGAACAGCAGACTATGGATTTCTAATAGTATGTCTCAACAGAAAAGCACTACAAGTATGAAATGAACAAGAGACAAGAAGGTTAAAACATGGCTACAGGCCTGCATGCACAGAACGATGGAGTATATAGACTTGTTCTCCTCTAGGTGAGTGCTGTACAAACTGCCCAGCTACATTTCAAACGGTAGGCCGGTCAATTTCTTTGCAGGTAGCATTGTGTTCATAGAGCTGTCTGAAACTGAGTTGCAAGCACAGTCTGGTGTACGTCACATAGTGTGTTGGGTAGCATCATGAACGACAAATCCATTCAAAAAGGCACAATCCCATCCTCAACAGTCACCCAGCAAAAGCTTAGGGGAAACATACAGGCTGAAGTCATCAGAAACTAAAAACTACAAGTCCCACGGTTGCCTCCAACAAAGTGCTCTGTGGATGGATGGTATAGCAGCAACTTGAGTTACGAGAACATCAAATCGACTGAAGTGAAAGCACACAATGTGTACGAGTCTGTAAAGCAGTCTTAGTTTCCACTTGTCCTGGGTCAGAAAACAGTCCTAAAGCATGTGTTTTAAACAGACAAAGCATGTTTATTTCAATGTACCCAACATCAGAAAATCCCTCTGTTCGTTTTCTTGTTCTTCCCCCTGGCATGTAAATTTCTGTTTGTGTTCACTGTATAATTGGAAACAAATTACAGACATTTATTTTAGGGATACAACATTTTTATGTTTTCATTTAAAAAATGTTCAGTTTTTCCCAATTTTAAGCAGCCGTACTGGTCTCACTGTATGCAGGCTATTTGTTCTGCTTAGAAACAGAAAGCATTGCAGGACACCACAAAAGCATTCACTGAAAACTTTGCAGCAGCATTTTAAAAGAAGAGGAGACAGAAATGGGGCCAGCAACTGCCGTTTAAGTATTGTGTGTATTGTATTCAATCCATTGTCGAACAGCCAGGATTTCTTACTCTCTTCCATAGGAAGGTCAAAGCTCGTCTTCCCCTTATACAATTGAAACAGTTTGGTAGGCAATTCAATAAAATTTGCCAAGCTTAGATTAATTAAAATGGGTGGGGTGGCAATACAACTTAAAAAAGGAAAAAGGAAATAAAACACAAACAAAATTGTCTATCAATAAATCAGCTAACGAGCCTTCTATTTAAGTACACTGGTATTTGTGAGAGATAAAATCATTTGTTATTGTTATCAGACAACAACTGATGTGAGTCAGTATTCGCCATGTCCCGTGTGGTGGTGGTTTGCTGACATGAGTACAGAGAAGAAGAGACAACTTTACAAAATGATCTTTTACCTACTGAGTGATGATTATGTCCCCTCAGTGTCTGTGACAGTGTCTACCACTGGCTGACTCGCAGCTTCCTCCATGGGCTCACTCTGTTCATTGTCTACGTCCTGAGGAGAGTCGAGCTGCTCCTGCTGCTGCTCTGGTTCACTTTCAGGGAGTGCAGAATCGGGTGAAGGTTCTTGAGTGGGCTCAGGAGAGGCCTCAGAGGAGGCCTCAGGTGTCGGTTCAGCCCCAGTGCAATTGTCCATCCCAGGTCCATTGCCCCACTGGGGTTGGGGTGAGGAGGCTCTCTCTTGTGAGTCCTCCTCATCCTTCTGTGGGCTTTCCTGCTCCTCCAGAGAGTGATTCGTCTCTTCAGGGGGGCTGGCGGCTTGTGTAAAGGCCACAGGTGAGTCCTGGGGTGAGGCCTCAGCCAGTGAGGCTTGGCTTGGGGTTTCGCTGCCGGGAGAAGAAGTGGTTTTGGATGGGGACTGGGCCGCAGGCTGGGATGGCGATTCTGTTTGTGAAGGGGTCTCAGTTTGTGGCGATGACTCTGCCTGGGTGGGAGCCTCAGTCAACGGGCTCTGACCCTTGCTGTCAGATGATGGCTCAGGTGATTGGGCTGACAGCGGTGACGGTGTCTGGTGGTGGGGTGGGGTTTCTGACTGGGGCTCAGGCACTGCTGCTTGGCTCTGTGATGGAGGTGGAGACGTAACCTGAACCTGAGGCAGCGGCTGATTCAGACCCAAGAGAGAGGGCTTGGCCTGAGCTTGAGGCAGCACTGGAGACTGGAATCGTGGCTGCATCTGGGGGTTCAACTTGAGTGGTGCAAGCAGTTTGCCCTGGTTCAGGGACAAGTTGGGATTAAGAGGTGGAGTTGGAAGTAGAGGAGTAGGTAGAGAGAGAAGAGGTGTCCAGCCCCCACGTTCACGTTCCCTCTCGCGGTCTCTCTCTTTGTCGCGATCTTTTTCACGTTCATGCTCTCTTGGGCGGTCTCGGCTTCGCTCCCGCTCTCTCTCCCTCTCGCGCTCTCTCTCTCGGCTGTGGCGGTTACCATTCATCTCCCTCCTGAAGTCAAAATCTCTTTCATCTCTGTCTCTTTGCCTGTCCCATGAGCGTCTTCGGTCATCTAGGTCTTGATGTAGTTCACTATCAAAAGGTGCGGTGGCACCACCACTACGGTTCCATGTCTGTGGCCCCCCAGCAGCTCCAGCATTTGCCGGAACTCCAGCTGCTCCTCCTGCTGTCCCAGGACGGCTGTCAAAACGGTTAGGGAAATTCTGCACAGGTGTGGGGCGCTCCTCTTGGAAGCCTTTTGGAGCGCCTGGAGCCTGTAGGCCTCCTCGCATGCCATCTCGTTCATCAAAGTCCCCTCTGGTCTGGTTCCAGCGGTTATCAGGAGTGAAGCCTGCAAGAGCCTGCAGACGTCCCACTAGGCTGGTTCTGGCTGGCTGAGACCCTGGGGTCTGGAGCAAAGGAGGCCTGCCTCCTCCAGCACCACCTCCAAGGGGCTCCCTATGCTCTGGTGGAGGGGTCCTCAGCAGTCCTGTGCTCTGCTTTTCCATTGGAGGGAAGCGGTAGTCCTGGTCTTTTCCTTCATCAGCCCCAGAGGAAGACTCGTCTTCTGTCTTGGATACATTTTCATTTGTAATGTTAGGGGCCCTGTTGAAGGGGTCCAGCTGAGGGAAGGGAGCCCTGGCACGGGCTTGAGCCTGGAGGGCACTGTCGAGTAGGCCAGCAGCCTGCTGGGCAGCGCCCTGCTGCATGAGGAGTGGGAAGCGAGCGGCTACCCCAGGTTGGAGGAGGTTAGGTCGCACATCCAGAGGCAGCAGGCCAGGCATTCTCTGTCCAACCAGACCAGACGGATGTAAAGGGTGGGTTAGGGAAGCTGTGGGGTGCATGCCAAGGAGACCCATCCCGCTGCGGACTGCATTCTGCATGCCTGGGGACAAAACACAGGGACAGAAAAACATGTTTTAAATTCTTCTTGGCCAAAAACAAATGACCTTTATAAACAACAAATAAAAACACTCTAAATACACTACAAGATATGTAGTTTCTTTCATGTAAGAACAAGATAGCATTGCTTCACCTTGCAGTGTAAGCTCTGCAGCAGCATCCATACCCTCTGCAGACTGCACTGTTTTCTCATTGGCAGCGTGCTGACTTTGGACTCCCACTGCGTTGAAAACACCGGCTCCAGGGATAGCAGAGGACATGAAGCTACCAGGGATGGTGCTGGTCGGAGGAATCATAGCGCTGAATGGTGATTCCTTGACAGCTTCTTGGCAGGTTGCCACTGAAGACTGCACTAGAGCTATAGGTTAGTACAGGAGAAACAATTCATTAAACCAAGCCAAAACAATGCCAACTAAAAGCCTTTAAAAGGACACATTGTCAATTTTCAAAACTATATGTAACTATATATACTATAAATACTCACAAGTAGTCGCTGAGGCCATGACTGCTGTCTGTGCCGCCTGCATAAAACCTGCACAACGGAAAATGATTTTGTGTAAGTTTGTGAATTTCTGTAGGTCTGATGTTTATATGACCATTTGCATCATTTACCTGGTGGAGGCTGAGAGGTATTGAAGCCAGCCCGTATGAAGGGTGGTGGTGGCCCGTAGCCTGGTGGCGGTATGCCCATAGTAACAGGGAAGGAAGGAGGCACCAAACCTACTGCACTGGGAACAGCCTGGGCCACTGGCAGCTGAATGAGAGAGCACATGGAGAAGTTAATAGTATAATGGGCTAAGTTACATGGTACAAAAGTTCCTGTCATGTTCTAGTGGTTGCCAAAGCCTCTATCCAAGTCTTAAGAAAAAAAAAAACGTCACTGCTCTCTGGATGTTAAACTGATCAAAATAGTCCAAATTTTTGCTGGAAAATTGCCAATAATCAAAACAGCGAGCCCTATGTGCACTGTACTGTTTACGTTTTGTCCACAGAATCAGACTGGCCCTCTTCAGTACCTGTACAGGCATCATGGTGACCTGCTGAGCGTAGGTCTCAGTCTGGGTGTTCGATGCTGCTGTAGTCTCGGCGCTCACTGGCTGACTTGTAACTTCCTTGGCTGGCTCAGAATTCTTGGCTGCTTCCCATTCTGCAGACAAAAGGATGAAAACAAAGTTATAAACAATCATCTAATTCTTTGTTTGGATTTGGGGGTTTTGCTGTTTTTTTCAATTACTTTCCTATTACAGTAGGGGAGGGGCGGGGAGATGGGATTTCGTAAAGGATTTGGGCATTTACACAATGAAACAATTGAAGGACTGGGGTAGAAAACAAATCCACTTACATGCTACCAAGTGCCTGTGTTTGAATATCTGCGTTATGCTTTCATTACTTGTGTACAAACTTGCATTAGTATTCCTACTTCAATTTAAACAAGCACTGATACTGAGTCAACAGACTTAGCCAAAGAAAGAAGTGAATAGTTTGATGCATTTCTTTTCACCATCATTAACAGTCTCCTGGTCAATGATCCCTCCTTCAGAAAAGCCATCCAGGTCATCCAGCTTCACCTTCTCCCAAGGTATGTAGGTGATGCCCTGGTCCACATCCCAAAAGAGCTTGTACTCCTGCTTTACCCCTTTGTTCAGAGCCCATGCAATCTGGATCACACACACACACACACACACACACACACACACACACACACACAGCCAAGGTCAAGAAACTGCATTTTTCAAAGTCATTTCTGGGAGCATACAAGGAAACTAAACTGTCCCTGAGGTTCCACCATTGGAGGTCAACAGAAAATTACATTAGAAGAAACTACAAGGAGAATGAGGACACAATCAATTAAATTACAAAAGGTAATCTGTACCTTGATGGTTTTGGAGCCAAGCTTAAAGGAGCCGTTCATGAGCTTCTGGCGGGCGCGGTACGCATCCTGTCTGTGGACCATACAGACGTAAGCACAGCCTCTGGGAGGGATCATCTGCAGAGACATGCACAGATTACATTACACGGGACACGGGAAGCAAAACATAACCATACAGAGGAGATAACAATATACTTTGATGTGTAATTGATGAGAAATGAGAAAATGAGAGAGCGCAAATGTGTAGCATAGAGAAATGATAGAGAAATTAAAATATGGGGGATTGTAATAGAAATAGCAGACCGTTAACGGCAACTTACGGTCAATATATGGTAATGACAAATTAAAATCCACATGACAGATACAATTTTAAGATTTGATCAAAGAACTGGGTAAAATGCTATAACTAAATTAGAGGGTTAGGAGGGGTAGAGGTCTACTTACATTGATCGACTCAACCTGGCCAAACTCTTCAAATAGGTTGGTGAGATCTTGCTGAGTGGCCTTTTTGTCCACCTGGCCAACCCAGAGAGTGGTGCTGCACACTAGGTAAGGGTAGAGGGGAAACCAATTATTACTCATCAGAAAAGCACTAACAGCAAAAATAAAATATTCTGAAACAATGACTTCCATTTACCACTTAAAGTCTTGGATCTTATGGGTGGCAGTCCTTTCTTCTGCCGCTCCTTCTCTCGCTCTCGGGCGCGTCTTTCACTCGAGTACGAGCGTGATGACTTCCTCTTGCGGTCTCTGGAGCGTGAACGCGACCGCTTGCGGTGTTTACGTTTACGTGAGCCGGAGCGGGACCTGGACCTTCTCCTCTTGGGAGACCTCCAGTGAGAAAACAAAACTTTTGGAAATGCTTTCTAGGCTGACTTTTTGTTTACTATAACTCCACAGGCCGGCTCCTTTTGAGCACAAACAGCTGTTTCCACAGTTCATAATTACATTGAACATTTGTCCACTTTACAAATGCACTACTGTGAACTACTAGCCAGTGTCTGAAATTAAAAGACAACAGCAGCCCAATATTTGTATAGTTATAGTTTGTATAGGTAAATAAGTACTGCTCACATTGACTCCTCTATTCAATGAAGCCCATTCTTCTAACATTCTGACAAGCTTGACTGAACTAGACACAATCCAGATTTAGTACCCATAACACTTGATAGTATCTGATGTCTTGTATTTTATATATATATATATATATATATATATATATTTTTTTTTTTTTCATTCCATTCAGAACCATACAGTTTTCTTGTGACTACATCATCTGACCTTCAGGACAACAGTCAGCACTTCTTTAACAAGATTAAAAGATCATTGCATCTTCAACTTATACACATACATACATTCAATTTAAAAAATATTCCACATGCACTTAGAAAATCATGCCACAAGATGAGTTTTCAGAAATAAGTGGGACTGACCTAGAGCGTGACTGTGAGCGTGTTCTGGAGCGTGTGCTTGCAATCTTCTTCTCCTCTGCCTCAAAAATCTCCTCCTCCATACCATCGGGGCCCTCGTCCAGATCCATGTCCTAAAAAAGACAGGGTTATTTCAACACAGTTCTGCACAAGAACACAAAGTGACACAAGGTGCAGCCATTACTCTCAGCTCTAGGTCTATGGATAAATAAACATTACTTGTGTTGAGGCATTCACATCATTTACAAAAGTAAATAAATACATCCAACATATAAATGACTGTGAATGAAATGTATCACAATAAAATGCTTAATTTCAGTCAACATCGATGATTACTGATTATTTTTAAATAATAATTTTTTTATAAAGACCAGGAGGAAAATGTTTATTTAACCACTTTACATTGAATTTGCCATACCTTTGAGCTGACCTTTTTTTTTTTATTCCCTCACCGACTGCACTAATTTTATCACATTAAATGATTGGCTGTTGTGTGTCCATTATCAAGGGATATGTCTTCATTTTGTGCTTTCATGGCAGTGTGCATTTAAGTAAAACTATCAAACTTTATGTCGAAATATTTTTTTTGCCACTGATATGCATCGTTATTGTTTTATCGCACAGGCCATTAAACACATTTTGGTTATGGCACACTGGTCAGGCATACCTGCTGCTGGTTGTCCATGGAGTCATCCAACTTGTTCTCCGGTTCAGAAAGCTGTGCCTGGCTGCTGCTCTGAGCAGTTGCAACTGAGTTCTCCTGCCCAAAGATTGAGTCTGGCCCTTCTATGCTCATTGCCTGGAAGAATAAAAATAGCAGTGTATCTATTATCCTTTATGAACAAGGCATCTTATGTGGACATGTCTAGGTATATTTATCCATGATCGTGATTATTATTTCATTTTCTATAACTGAGGCCTTTCTGAGGTTTTAATGTGTGTGAGGGACAGTGAGGTGTCACTGGCTGCTGGGGTCCTCCGAGCAAGTACTAGAGCCTACTGGATGACAAGTAGCTCTGACTGCATATATTTGTTTAATCTATTTGCAGAGCCGAACATTATTTTATTTGTAAAGAAACTTATGGCTAATTACTATCTGGTACTGACATATAGCAACTTGGGAGGTAAAAATATTTTTTCGGTTAAACCACAGCCAGCTCAAGTACATCATCAGCCCTGAAAACACTTCTCTGGGAAACAGTGATTTGTGTGTACAGTGTGTGTACCTACCTTCTGTTGGTGTTGCTGGTGCTCTAAAAGCTGCTTCTGAAACTGCTCCAGGTTCTGCTGTTGTAGCTGCTCAGCCAGCTGATGGAACAGGGAGCTGTTGATGGGCTCCGACATTGGCCTAAGAGTGATCAGCAGATCGATTAGATCATTGGAGGTGGTTGGCACAGCAAAAGGACTTTGGTTTTAGTGTGGGAGAATTAATAGCCTGATTGTAAAACACACTGAACTCACAGTTGAGATGAAGATGTGTCCTTTTTAGATTCTTCGACGCGTTCAGAATCATTCCCAAAATCAAAAGGACCCAGAAGCTTCTGCAAAAAACAGCCAGCAACATCACATTAGGAGACGTCAGATGAAGTGAGGAATAAGAAATGTTCGGTTGCTGACCGCAGCATTACCTTATTAAAAGACGAGACTCTCTGTTCCAAGGGGTTGAGGCTGTTGGCAGTAGCGGCGGCTGTGAGTTGAGCTGTCAGAGCTTGCAACTGCACCACCAGGCCAGCATCCAGAGCCTGCAGAAGAGATGGCTGCGGCTTCTGCTGCTGCATCTGTAGACTCTGTACCAGCTGCTGCAGCTAAAACAGGTGATAATACGCACATTGACTCTTCTTCTAACACCAACAGCTACACAAACTACAAAGGCTACTCAAGGCCAAAGTATTGTTTTACTGGACATAAAGATTGTTAAGGATTATTATTTACTCATAATAACCAAATTTTTTTCAATTGAATTGTTTATTAACTGAGATGCTGGGTGGACATGTTTACTAACCTGTTGTCCCTGAGGACTCTGTAGGATCTGTGCCACAGCAGCCACAGTGTCGGTGTTGGTGTTGGTAATCTGGGAAGCCCAATCAGGCAGACCCTGGACTATATTAGCTGGGGTAGCAGGTGTAGCTGGGGTACCTGGGCACACAAAAAAGAGGTGTAGTAATATGAACCATCAAACAAGTTATTGGACCACATTAGAATGTATGTTATGTGTGTTTTACTCTGGCTGTGAATACTCTGACTGACCAGGTGTAGTGTTATTGACTGGGGCAGCACTGCTGGGCATGACAGGCGTGATGCTGGGAGGGGGAATCCCTGCTGCCATGTCCAACAGAGGCTGGATGATATCACTCTTGAAGACCGCATTCTTCTGCCACAGGTTCAGGACTCGCACTATCTTACTCTGGAAACACCAATAAAGACGACAAAAGAAACTGTGACATAACAGTCAAATCCAAAGAAGTGCTGATGTGTATAAAAGAAATTGCAGAACTCTCAAGGCCAAAAACGGAGGATTCATTTAAAATCAAAATGCAGAATGTTTTGGTCTTTTTTTGGGGACTTTTATCAGATACCTGATTTTTTAAACATATATTCAATTTGGCCTTTAGAGAGTTGCTAAAGTAGATATTTCCTTTGGAATAAAAGGTAAAACTGCATAAATTCCTTTTTACTAGTTAATTATTTATTTAACCATGTTGATATGAGACAAACATAAACTGCCCTAAACATATTGAGTGACGACTGACTCACTTACTCAGTCGCAACAATGTAAAAGTGAGCCCCTTGCCAATTCCTGATCTATTCCTCAATACACCTATTCCTGTAAACCTGAGGGCATATATCAAGGAGTTGAATATCAACTCTCATGAAACCATGACAAGCCACAAAAATGAAAAGCTGCAGAGAGGAACACAAAAGCTATTATAAACTGTCTGACCTTATCATCCGACGGGCAGCGGTAGAGGTGCTGGAACGTTGCAATGATATTCTTGCTGAAGCGTGGGGCAAAAACATCCTTCTCCGTGCCAAACTGGTGTCGCGACTGTCTGACAATGGAGTCGATGACGTACAGCCCTGGGACCTTGTATTCTGGTTTGCACTGCCGATACAGAAACAGACATTTATTTTAATAACAATAAAATAATTGATGAAGGTAATGTCTGGGGCCATTTCTTAAGTGATGAATTTACCTATACTGGCTATAGCAACACTTGAAACTATTTGTGAAATTGTTAAGAAAACACATCGACATTATAAAAAATTTAAAAAAGGAATTTGCAGATAGACTCTGCATTTACACAGAATATATAATTTATTAGGATCATCGCCCCGCCATGTCCTTTGTCACTGGTTTAGGAAAATCCAACTTATGACTTAATTCACCTAATCATCGTAATTACTGAAAAGTCCAAATGTCCTGAAACATTTTGTACATTTAGCATAGTGTGACTCCCAAAAGGTTCACTGCGCTTAGGTGACAATCCTTATTTTGAAATTATACAAATAACTCACCTTTTGAATGAACTTCTCCACACTCTGCACAACATGCTTGTAGAACTGTAAGAGAAGCCAAGGAAAGGAAAGATTTTGAGTGACTTGTGTGACAGTATTTCTGAGCAGAGTTTCAGAAAATGCAGCAGTGGAGATGAAATTAAACCAGCAGTAGCTCTGGTTAGTTTAACCTGAGAAAGGAACATTGCGTTTTTAGTTGGAACAGTTCTCCAGTTGCATGAGCCGTGCACTACCCACCCCTCAGTACTGACATCAAAGACAGAGGAATCAATGGTGACAACAGCGGTTTGGTCTCCTGGCAGTTTCACAAACGTTTAGAAAGATTTGTTGTAAAATAATTTCATCTTCCAAAGGGACAAATCAGAAGTGATAAAGGTAAATTGTCAATTTTGGAGGGCATAACAGAAGGATGCAAAGAACTACTGTCCAAGTAAGAAAAAACACCCATTATCTTTTAAATATAGCTTTAGTCTCTACAAGTATAGAGGAACGTCAGCGACCTGTCTTACACAGGAGCGTTCAGACAGGAACCATCAAGACATTCCTCTAAGTTTCCAGTAGCCAGTCACATGCCAAATAATAAACACACATGTAAGCAAACTACGGAGAAGACACATTTCAATCTGATGCCGAATTCACACCAAAACACGAGTAGTCGTTCTCCAAAGCACGTAAGTTGTGTACGTTAAAATAAGTGGAGATGTAACCTCTAGACCAGAATGTCTGACACAAATGATCCCTTTCAGTGTGCGGTTCAGTCGACAGCCTTGCTAGAGTCAGTCCATGTACTCTTTGGTCAAAAAGGACCACTACAACATAAAAGGAATCCAGCCAGCAAGAGGTGAGAAGACATCTACTAACTGACAGCAGGCAGTTTGGGAACTCTCCACATACTGGCTTTGCGTGTTCAAACCTTTAATTGTTTATGACAGTTTGGCTCGGCCATACATTACAGACCCTTTACTTTACATATCAATGACCTACTTAAAAATGTATAGTGTTGTTGCGGGCATGAAGGAGTGAGAAGGAAAAAGCAGCACAGGTCACATCAACTTCAAAAATCTTAATCATTAATCATAAATTATAAGAAGCTTTGTTTTTATGGCCATATCTTGTTTCCTGGCGGCCAGGGGATTGGCAACATTTGGGAAATGTATATCAAAGTTAATCAAGAAAGGATATTATACATTTATGTAGTACACATTTTGGAGAGGCATATTTAAGTTTGACAACTATACTGAAACTACACAGTTAGGCCTTGTCTACTACTGAGGATGAGGTGGTGGCTGAGAGTACAGCTGTGTGCATATCAACCATAAGGTCGTGGGTTGGAAGTCATTTTGGATTAAAGCGCCTGCTAAATGTAATGTAATGTAACTCCTGACAGAGCTAAAGGCGTGACACATCTGCACCGTCAAAGTCTATAAAAGATCTGTCAGTGTATATATTGCTATTATGTGCTGTGAACTGGTAAATATAGCAGTGACAATCACAACCAGGCCAGTAGGTATCAGTATCAGTGGGTGATCTCTATGCCTCTATGGCTATCTACACAGCGAGAGATGACAGTGCCACCCTGGCTGCATATACATTCATACATAAGCAATGAGACAACTGAAGGATTACACATCTACCATTTTCATATTACAGCAAAAACAAACATGATTGTGCAGTGTGTTTTTGTCTTTTGTTTGCAAAACCATATCTGAAAGCACGATGAACAAGACGGCTGAAGGACTATGCGTTTAGATTTAAGAAAATAAAACGATGTGTCTTCAGCAACACCAATGTACATGTCTATGGGTGCGGCAGCATTTCTTTTATTAAAAGCTCAAATTCTACAATCAGCCAGTAGATGGAGTCAAAGTACAAGAGACTGAGTGGCCAGAGTTTAAGGGACCAAATAGAGGAATATGGTCATTTTAATTAAATAAAGTTCAAAAGCAACACATGAAAAGTCTGTCAAGCAACTGCAGACATGCTCACAAAATATTGTGTTATATATAATATAATATATAAGTAATATATAAAAAGGCTAGGATCACATATAAAGCAGAAGCAACGTTCACTTTAATTAAAAAATAGTGTTAGCAATAAAATACTGGAAAGTGTCTGTAGCACCATCTAACTTGCTAGTAAGCAGTAGCCTTACTAAAGCCTGAACTATTAACAGTCACTCAAAAGATCTGATATTGAGATCAATAACTTCCCAAATACAAATCAATAACATTAGCAAAATGAGAAAGAATGAGACCCATCTAAACACAAAGGACATACAGGTAAAAACGACCAAAGTGTATCAGTAGTAGAGAGACAGTTATGTAATTCAACGCTGACCAACATTAAAGGAAAAACATAGCTTGACAAAGAAAAGAGGTGCTTTAAATGACACACGCAATAATTAAAAAGAGCAAATCACAATAATTATTTTGGGGCTAAAAGTGATTTGAAAAGGCAACCCAAACTAGTTCTGGGATGGGGTATAAAGAATCATCCTGACAATTAATAATAATGTTTAATAAGGTCACACGCCTCCTTGGATAATTAGCTGGCTAAGTAGGTCAACCTGGTTTAGCAAAATAAAAGGAGAGGCGAGTTGTTGCCTGTATGCTGTGTATATTTACAGTCAGGACACATGAAATTGGCTGATAGGTAAGGAGGACACAACTGGTGAGTCATCAAACGGCCACATTATGATATACAATATTGGATAATATGCCATTATGAAATAAAAACATACTTCTTAAAGAGGGCATTTTGACTGAAATTCTAAAATGATATGTCTTTTATTATGAAATTAAAGATGTTAGTTTTTTTATGTAAAGACAATTTAGACAATTAAGTGAGAAAAGCAGAGAGTGCTGGCCAGTGAACACCTCTTAGCCACTCACAGGTTCAAAATATTACCAATATTGTCAGGATGCATGGAGAATTAGTCTTTTAATTAAATACAATCGTGAGATTCCCAGACCTTAACCATACAGTAACCGTACTGAGCACTGGCCTGCCTTTCTCACAGGCAGATAAAACACATGCCCATACACTAGATGCTGCAGTGTGGACCGGTCTCTAGGCAACTGATGAAGCATACTGCAGCGCCTGATTAAATGTGCAGGGGATAAGAACATTGCAACACAGATAAAAGCCAGCCAATTGACATCACTTCAGGCATGGATCCTTCCTCAACCAAACAAGTGGGATTCTTCCTGATCTGGAGACTGGGCTGATTTTTATACGCAAAGTTTTCCTAAGGCACCACTTTTAGTTTTAACAAGTTTGAAAACGCCCTACACAACAAGTTGGTCATTCTGGTAGAAGAAATGTTACACAATAATCAAAAATAAAGAGAGAAACTGACATGAGCAAAATGTATACATGTTTCAATGCTACACTTGTGACAGTGAGAACAGTAAAACAAGATTTAGGTTTGGTGATAGACAAGCTGATATATCAGTATATCAAATGCAATATACAGTTTGTAGCCTCAACAACAGCTCAACAATTAGGTTTTAAAAGATTTTAAAATGCTAAAGGAAACAACAAGACTTTATGTTGGGAGATGTGGTTCGATAGTCTTGTTGGTTACAGTGCTCTTGGCATTCATTTTGAATATATGTATTTCTAAGTTGGAGTATGCTAGAGTATTAGAGAATGACCACAAAATAAAACAACAAAAATTTGGATGCACTTTGATCTAACTGAAAATGCAAAGTGCCCAAAATCATATCTTATTTCTAATTTATTCACATTACCAAACTGAGTTCAGCATGCTGACAAACCAGGGATTGTCGTTGTATTATGAGCCACATTCTAAATTGTTGGTGGGCATTCAAAATCTAAGAGACCATTAAAAAGATCAAATCTACATTAACCGGCTGCTGTTTGCATGATGTTTTAAAGAGGTGTAATAATTACATGTCTTTGAGGAGTCGTATGACAAGCAGGACAGCTGGTGTCAGAGGAAGATACAACCTGCTGAATATAGTCAGTGTGTGTGTGTGTGTTATCAATCTCTGCTAATACACAAATGTGAATGTGAATTATATCTTGTGAGTACTTGCGAGTAACATCCACATAAAAAGTAGTACCAATAATCTATTTGCAGTGGAGGAGGTTTAAAGATATTGGGGAAACCTCTGTTATATTTAAACCAGGACAAAGAGAGCAACATGATACTTAAAGTGGGCAGGAAGCAGAAGAGGAAGAAATACATGAAGGCTGTGAAGTTCAGAAAGAGGTATGTTGAAAGGTTTCACATTTTTCTGCAGCAAAGTTTCTTCTGATAAATGTTTTCAGGCTTTTTCCCCTCAGATTTCACACTGATGGCAAAAACAAACAAATTCCTAGTGCGTAAAGACCTTAAAGCACACGAACACAGGTTATTCTGGCTAATAAGCTCAGGTTGAAATAGGACACCGCTTTGCTTCAGGGTGCAAAACGACCCTTTTTTCTACTTGCCAAATGTCTATTAAATGTCAAATTTTTTATCGGCCACTCAATAAATTAAGTTAGTTAAGCAAATCTACTAGTCACTTATATATTTTACCAGAATTTGTCTGGTAAAAAATATAAGTGACTAGTGTCAACTAGTGTCAGCTTTGCTGTATAAATAATGGTGTGCTGTATGATAAAGGTGTGAGACACCCCCCCCCCTCCCCCATGTCAATCAAGCACAACTGGTACATGGCCAGGAGATATACAAAAATCACAAGCATTTTTAAAACCACGCTGTTTATTTTCATAATTACAAATAACTTAAACACCCTCACAGGTGTTAAGTTATTCTGGCTGATCAGACCTTTGATCAGGCTGTAGGTTGGTGGAACTATGCTGAGAATTAAGTGATGTCCTCATCAGACATCATGCACTAATAAGACGTAATATGTAAAATTTTTGGCCCAAAAGGCAGAGTCAGACCTGGTTTTACCCAGCAAAGTTTACTCGCTACTACTAGCTGCTGTGGTGAAAAGCAGCCACAACAGGAAACAGGGTGAGTAGGATTGTGGGCATTAATATCAGGGGTTTGCCTGGCTAGCGGGCCATCAACAGCAGCCCACAATGTTGTAAATGATGCAGCTTCTTATCTAAAACTTTACATTCGTTAACCTCTATCATTGTCCTTGACTCACTGCAAGCAAGCACCTTCTCTGCTACTATTTTGTCGAGAAGTCATATAAACAAGGACATAAACATGTTATCGCGTGTGTCAAAGTGAGTAACAAAGTGAGACCGGCAGCTCAATTAGTGACGAACATGTGGAACATGTCTCGCCTCGCTAACAGGAGAGTCAGAAAGATGACAATAAATCAGCCTGTAGGCGGTCACACGGTTCTGAGACGAGGACTCGTCGGCCTAAATAAATGTGGTGTGGGTGTACAGCGCCTTTATGTTCCTACTATATTAATGTAATAATTAGCTTTTGTTTTCAAGAATATGAGAACACATTGCTATTTAACTAATGGTACAAAAAATAACTACAAAAATCCAGGTGAAAAAATGTCTGCAGTTTTTTGCTTCATTTTTTTTATTTACTTTGAAGGACTCTGGTGCATAATCAGGTAATTTGCACTTCCCTGCTCTATTTATCCCTTCACTGTCTATCAGCATACTCTGAGCTGTTCTTGCAGCAAGAGGATCTCATTTACTCCAGAATGTCTTAAGCCTTGTTGTGGTGTCTTATACGAGCATTAGACCCTACTTTAGATGCACAGGATCTATTTGAGTGCATCTTAAAAACTCTGTTTAATGCATCATCACACAGAACTAGTAATTCTGTGTCACACACAAATAATTGCTCTAAATAAAAGTCACGTGGATTTTTATGTTTTGGTAATATGTTTGGTAACAAAAAAAAATAACACGTAGGTCTAGGTAATAATGGTTGTTACTAAATGTACTGTGTATTAGGGCAACGGGGGACTTCTTCTGAGTGAATATACTAATAATACAGAGGAAATTACAAATAAAGGCTTATTATAAAAATTCTGATTCTCTCTTCAATTGAGCTCAATAAAGGCCCCGACCACCACTTTTTGAGAATTTATGGTCATGATCTTTCCCCCCCAATTAACTTGAGGATAATGTTTATTGTAAATTAAACAAAAGGTTACTGTAGAGATGGGCACATTATGCTGCATTTATCGAGTATCAAGCGGAGGAGCACTGATCTTGGGATCACTAACCAAGTTCCTTTCACCATTTATATCAATTATGAAAAGAAGAAAAGAAAACTGATCCCAGATTAGTTCTACTACTCTGACACCTGATGAATGCGAGTCACAGTAGTCTTATTATCAAAGTTATCGAGCCAAAGATAAAAAGGGATATACTGAATATGTTATAAATTCCTCTTAGTGGATCTTTGTTGATGGAGAATTGTGGCATTTGACAAAAGCACAAATTACTCAGCGAAGCAACAGGTAGATCTCATCTCTGATCTCATTTTACCATGTAAATTCACCAACGCTATCAACATCAGTCATTACCAAGGGAAGAAGTGTCTCTGAACGGTCACTATTGCTGGTAATAATATTATTGCTTGATAATTTACTAGAAAGAGTTGTAATAACAATTAGAGGCTGCTGCGTTATCAAAAAATGCATCTCTCAACCTTTGATGGGCCAACATTTAGTCTCACACACTTTGCAACAATCTGTCACAGGACGTATTTGATCCTAAAAGGTGCACAAACCACGAAACACAGCACAGACTGGGGTTGCTGCAAAATCACACGTAAGATTTCAAGAGGACGGTTTACAAGATTGTTATCACAGCCCTCCTCTTTCCGTTTGGGGAAAAGAGGGAAGACACATACAATGTAGACGCACACACACAGAAAAGAGACTGAACAGACAAGCTGTTCACAGGCACAGATGCCTGTGGTCATTAATGTGAGCAGACACCGTGGAAAGGGGCAAGCTCAGCAAAGCCTCTTACTGTTGCCTTGTCAGTAGCTGTGCGCTGATGTCAGCCCACGAGAGTTTAAGAAAAACTGTTGGATAATTAAGAGCAACTCTTATTAGACTCTTTAAGCCCAGGCGTAAAACTGAAAATTATTAATCACATGACTCTCAGATTGGTTAAATTGAGAAAAATGCATAGCCTGCCTGGCGATATAGCCTTATTGCTAACAGTCCTGACAACAGGACTTTCCTCTGACTTAGATTTGACCATCCAGAATTGTTATAGGGCTGTCACTTTTTATTTGAAATGTAAACAAGCGTTCCAACATGGGAAAGGTATATTCTGTCCGTAATTAAACGTCCCGACTCAAACTCTACAGTGCGTAATCACAACAGGCTCTTGTCACTTTCATCTCCTGTTCTGTTGGCCTATCGGTAAACTAGTCTATTGTTCTCTTCGCTGACGCAAAATTGCAATGATACAAAACTAAAGTAATCTGTCAGCTTGTCTCTCAGGTGAGGCAGCAGAGGTACAGTGAATAAACACTATTACTGTAGGATTAGGCTGCGTGGGGTTTCCGCTGGAATTAATTACATGTTAGTTCTTCTAATTCGTTCAAACTTAATTTGTTTTTGAAAAAGTGACAATCCTAATTTGTCGCTAAAATCAGCACATAAATTGTATCTTAAATACCAAGACCAGGTGAGCAGAGTAGACATGTTCAAGTCCCTTCATATTATATGTGCCAGTGTGAAAACAACAGCCACACAGTGTGTGCAGTAGACACAAATCACTGCTGCTCTGTCAAAATAAACATTTATGGTTTATGCAGACAACAGACCTCAGAGACGAATCAAATGACCATGTTATTGAATACTATCATATTACTGATGAATGACCACAAACTCTAAAGGATTCTGCACAAGGTAATGTAATGCACCCAAATATAATATATCCATCTCTGACTACTCTACCATCACCAGTATGTCGTGTGAAAATCTAGTGTATATACACGATGTGCATTATGTTTAGGATGAATGCTGAATCACCTGAAACTGTGTGGTAAAGCAGCAGTTCTTTTTTCTTTCAAGAATTTGGATCCAACCCAAAGGTCAATATTTTATAAAATCGACAATTTGCATTCTCACAAATGCTGAAGAAATAAATCACAACAACTAACTTATGATCACTAAAGCTCCGTCAATATGCAGTATGAAGCAACACAGAAAATGTTCTGACTTGACTACCAAGAATGAAAGGTCTATCAACTAGATCACAGCAAAAATATTGTCATTAGACAATTCAAGAAGAAAATAAACGTAGATTCAACTCCCCAACAAAACCAAGAGCTCAAAGCCAACATCGACCAGCGTAAGACAACCAGAGGGGGAGTAGCCCACAACAGTGACTACAGCAAAACCCCCGCTTCTCTGGGTGTGTGGAAGCAAATTAAGTTGAAATGATTTAGTCTTCTTCCATCTTCCTTGTGAAACAACCCATACTCCTACCTAAGCTGGTTAGGGATTCTCTTATTTCTTTGTAACTCTCTCCACCCCATCCTCCTGCTTCACTTTCAGTGCTTTGGGGGAGCTGGGAGAGCTGCTGAGGGAAGGGGAAACGGGTGTTATTCACAAGCAACATGAGGCACAGCAACACCAAAAGCACAACAATTCCTTTAGAAACAAGCGTTCAGACAAGGACATGGAAACATTATCAGAAGATTTATTGTGAAGGACTGGTGTCCTGGACTTCAATCTTCAATTAATTCACGAGTTGTAATAATAATAATAATAATAATAATAATGTTAAAATAAAATATCTTCACTCTTAACCTAAATCACTTTAATCACAGAAAAACATGTTTTGCATTACAGGTGAACTATAACCACAGATGGTCACAGGGAACTTTTTCTGCGAGGGCCAGGGTGCAGGAAACCAGAAGCTAAGTATAAATGGGCCTGTATTAAAATCACGTTGCCTACAGTTTAAAACCCAACTTAGTCATGTTGCTGCTTAAAAACTGCTTGTGGCAAACAATGTCAAGGTTTCTATGTCCCTACAAATGGCGAATGTGGTGTCTTTAGTTACTGACACCATGTAACTGTGACTCACATTGCACAATTTTAGAAGGGAAATACAAGGTGAAGCAACCAAAATATCAATGTGTGATCCACAGAGAATTATTGTTAACAGAGTAGCGCAATGCTTTTGTGTTTTTTGTTTAATCAGACATAGATTTTGTTCCTCAGTTGGGTGGCACTTTCAGTAAGACTGGTTGTGACCACAGGGTTCTTTGTGTAAGTTCAATTTTAAAGATCTTTGAAACCTTATTTAAAACTCAAACACAACATTCAATCAGTTGTATCTGTTTGTTGTTATTGTATAAGGTGCAGACATTGCCAGTGGTGATGCTGAAAGGTAAGGCTGCCTACAAAAGTCTGTCTGACGGAACAGATGGGCTTCTATTTTAATCAATATAACTGTCGACACAGGCCACCTCGCATTTCACCTGATTTGCATACGTAACCACCACCCCAAGCGTCTTTTTAGGCTTAATTTAGATGCTACCAAAAAAATGGGTAACCACGCAGTAGTACTGTGACTGAGCATGCCCAGTGTAGAGACTGGAAGAGGACTGAAGCTGCTGCTGCTGCTGTTTAGACGCGCCGTTAAATTACTTTCAAATAAACTGCGTCTAGACATTTGTGTTTCAGCTGAGATTTTTTACCCCCCATTACTCTCATAAACACACATTTCCACTGTTGTTCTTTTGTCTGTTTGGATACAATTGGACCTGTATGAGATCAACACCGTCAGTCCTAACAAAACACTGAGCCTCTAACATGGCTTCCAATCAGAGTAGCAGCTCGTCAGCAGAGTCACCAAACTCCACTCAAAACAATTAGAAAGCAGAACTAAGATTTGTCTCAGTAGGAAAAGCGAAGGTGTAAATAATAAAATCAGTGATGGCTGAAATACATGTAGCTGCTTTAGTTTCACGGTCTTGGTATTGAGTATGCTGGCTCACTGTCCTGGGACACTTTAATAAAACGGAGCCACCATTGAAATGTCTGCGCTTACCCTACAATGACATGTCCAAATGCCTGCTGCTATAACTTCATCTGAAGGATTTTTACTCTTGGTCCAAGAGGTTACATTCACTTACTGTTTCAATTATTGAAATATTGAAAGTTACATGTTTTATGGCGTGTTTAATGAATTTTTGTGCAGCAGCAGGCGCTTCTGAATTTTAGATGTGAATATGCCAAACGAACAGACTGTTCAGACTGATCTGAGCTTCAACTGCATCGCCATGCACTGATTACGTAACTTTAACAAGAATTTCTTTGACCTTTCCTATTTCTTTATACTATAGTATAGGTTATATATAGAGTCTATATTATACCATTATTACTGGAAAACAGCAGCTACGCAGAAGGAAAGGGGAAAACACTTGAGTGGGTGGGGGGGCAGTGGCCTGCTCACAAATGGCTTTGGCAGGGGAAACTGGAATATATTATAAATGTAACTGCTGTGTTCTGGTTTAGCTTTCTGATTTTCATTTACTTACAAAAACACAACCACAAAATTGCTCAAACCCATACATAAGGGTCTGACTTTATTCATATTGACCGTCCATAACCATGCAGTCCATAGTAAACATTGAGTCCCACAGGTTCTCAATCCTGCAGCAGCGCTCTACCTCATGCTCTCAACATGCCTCTGCTCATGATCCTGCTCAGCATGGGTGTCCCATACATAAATTAAGTAAAGTACATAGGCTCATATGCATCACGCTTACGTGTTTTGGCTTGCTCTTCTCATCCAAATTCCTTTCACTAACCCAACGTTGCTGATGCACTGCCTGCCTGTTTTGTGAACCTACCAACTACATTTTGATGTTACGTCTTAGCCTTAAGGCTTTACAGAAACCATAAAGAGGTACCCAAAGAACTAAATATGTTTTCGTACTGTTTTTAAGTGATACAATTTCCCAGGTATTTGTCCGAGGATATAGTCATAAGAAGTTGAAAAGCTTAAAAGAGTCCTTCACAGTCTCATACATGACTGCATCACGTAAGTTAAGAATTTTACATTCACACGGGCAAAAACAACGTACTAGGTTGTGTGGATGAGTTTACATGAGCTGATAATGCTTAGTAATGGATCAAATTAGTGCTATAAGGAGATCAGCTGCTTGTAAGAGCGCAGTGAGGACATACAGCCACTTAAATCATGATTTTAGTGTTGTTGTATAACTGATATCAGCCCACAGAGCCAACATTTTCATTTCCATCTTTGGGAACTTACCCGTGTTTTGGTTAGGTTGAAATTTGTTTTTTGGATTTCATGAAATTGGCCATTATTTAATAAAAAAGTATTTAGATGTTTAACATTCAGTTTTACACTAATTAAGTGAATTACATACTGTAATGCAGTTTGTGGATGAAACAGACGTTTCTTTGTGGTAAATAAAAAGTCTGTATCTGTTCCACATATTGCTTATTGTTTTGCTTGCCTATAATGTGTTGGGGCCTGAAATTGTAATGTACTAAATATTTAAAACTGTTCTGGAGAGTCATTTTACCTAGGTTTATACATAAAAATGTGAAAAACCACGCTCACAGATGGATGGTTACACATAGATATTTTTTTGAAAATAATAGTTGAAGAGAATTTCCCTTTAATGTCCATTTATTTTATTCCCCATTACCTGCCTCATCCTTTAGTAACTACATACTTACTTTTATAGCCTTGATTCCTGACTTGGTGATCTGGGTCATCTTGGCCTTGGAGATGGGCGGCTTGTACTCGTTCAATGAGTACAACTGAAAAAACGAGACAACAGAACAGCTTTTGTCACACGGTGTAACTACTAGAGCATAACGTTAATAGTCCTTCGAGGACTACATGAGCAACCAGTAGTCCAAAGCCTCGTCCATTCTGGTCTGCAAGCTTTGTTCATCATCTGCAAAACTTTAATTTTGGATATGTTTGAGGTCAAAGAGCCACCAGTTCATAATGAGACGATGTAGTGGGCTCGCCTCTGACTCAGGTTATTTGTTTTGATACCATCATTGAATCTAAATAACCATTCACAATGTAATTGCTGTCAACTGTGGAATGCGATTCGTATTAGCTGTTAACTGAGAGTTGGAGTAAGGTCAGCATTTACACTAATTATGCCAAAGGACAGACTTTAGTGTCAATGCAGACAAATGGTTGCGCTACTAGCTCTGATTCCCCTGGTACCTTGCCGTTAACCTAGCTGTCTAAATGTGCTAGGCTATGTTACCTCAAGTAATTTATATAAGGTGCAACTGCACACCAGGAAGCTTGTGCTAATTCATCCAGAATTACATCGCAACGATTATCTGGAAAAGTGGCAGAGTTCCTGGTATTTTACCCACGTCCATTTTAGTTAGTTAGCTAGCTAGCTAACCAAGTGATCGCGTAACTGAGGCGGTTTTGCTAACTTGTTAGCTATCTAGCTAGTTACCATTAGCACCAGTCTGTGGGATTTTTTTTGCTCATAGCCTGGCAACCTAACACGGCGTTTGTTAAGAAACATACTCCTCTTACGGCGATAGTTTGGACAGTTAACACAAATTACACACTGACGAACTCAACATTATCACTGTATTGTTGTGCACAGACAGCGGCCTTGTGCGAGCGTACCCTCCTCTCCTTTTCTGCAACATGATGCTAACGTCAGCTAACTAGCTACCGCAAATGTGAATTAGACATGTTCTACTCTCAATGTGTTCATAACTGTGCAAAAGATTCAGACTAACCTCATTGTTAAAAGCTTTAACAGCCTCCATAGTGTTGGTTTTCGGCTCGCAGGGGACTGTAAATATTTACAGATATCTCCTCATTAACCGGTTTGAGACATGCATGCTCGACGTTTGGTGAGATGGAGGAGACTGCCAATATGGCGCATAACCTCAATGGGAAATCTGCAGTGAAACCGGCGACTCCTAGCGTCAACATCGGGACATTACAACTTGCATCAAACTGTCGCCTGCTGTTTTTTTGTGGGGGTGCTGTAGTGTACACAAACACACAATATGGTAACATTAACCACCGAAATCAAAACAGAACCGCAGGGGATAACGTTCAGTCTTTTTAGAATACTTTATTTCCCTGTATACAAACAAGCAAACATACTTTCATACCAGAATTAACATCACACATCCATTTACATCTATTTACACTGAGTTAATATTTAACATCTACAACAGATTAATTTAGAAAAATGCATCACTGTGTCTGGAGCTTGGCTGGGCCCCTAACAGTAGGCCCCTGCTTGGCATGGGTTCCCTATAAATCTGTTGCTCTCTGGACCTGTAGCTGTCACATAATGCCTGATGTCTGCACCTGTATGACCTCTTGATCATCTGCTTATTTGTACTAGTACAGGGTTTTGGCCTGCTGGACTAGTTTGTTAGGGCCAGGGTGAGAGGGGGGTCTGCCTTAAACAATATTCAGAGTTTTTTCCTGAGAATTCTTCACTGTGCATCCTGTGTTTAAATGCAAAGGAATACTGCTACATCCTCCAATAGACTGCATTAACAATTGATAGTAGTTAACAGTAAGGTCTTAATCACATTTGCAAAAAAATGGAATTTAAAGTTGTCTGTTACTGTCAATGTTTGTGTAAAAAATTAGGTAGTCTGTTTAGGTTTTACAGAATACATAATTGAATAGCCTTTTCTGCTGAAAAAGATGTGGTTTCTTATATCTTGGCTTTCAATTATATTGTAGTAAAACATTTGACACGTTGACTATAAAAAAAATTAAATCTGAAATTATCATGATTTGTGACCAACATTTATTCTATTAGTGCAAGCCCAGTTGTTCAGTCTGGAAAGTCCATATAGTAAGCATGACACTATAATTTTTAGGGCAAACACCACATCAGTCGTTCGAAATATCTGCTGTAAAACACACGTAACAGGCAGTGATGGTGCATGGCACCAATAATTGAAAAGAGTAAAAAATTGGTTCACTACTGATGGAATCCAAGTAGATAAAACATACTGTAAAAACAAGTTTCCATGCAGAGAACAATGGATCCATTATTTCAACGTACTCCATCATTTCAAATATTAAAACAATTTATGCATAGGTTCACAGACTTACAACATAAAAACAATCTTCTGTAAAATAAACTAATGTTACAAATGAAACAGTAAAAGTAATACTAAGACACATTTCACATTTTAATGTGACCTGCTAATCATATAAAAATTCTGTTCCATCTCCATTTATAAACTAAAAACACTCTTCTTCATTGATCCAGTTACTTGGTGAATAGCACTTAAAAACCACTGATATGGAACAATAGTCTCACTTGAAAACAGCAGAGTGTGTGTGTGTGTGTGTGTGTGTGTGTGTGTGTCAAAGTCCAGACACAGTAAAACCAGTCATGAGAAGTCTTTATAAACTGGTCTCAACCACTGGAGCAGCAATGACTGACGCTGCAGTTTTTGTGGCCTCTGATGCCTCCTGCTGGTCCTGTTTAATACAGATCTCCTGCACCAAGGGTGCATTGGCCTCCTTCCACTCTCTGAACTTGTCTGAGGTAAGCTCCGGGTCCAACAACACCTGTTCTATTGCCTGTAGGTCTGTCTCTTTTGACTGTGCCAGAAAAGAGCAAAGAAAGCAGGAAAAATTAAATTACAGCAAGAGCTCTCAAAATTCTAAAACATTATTTTGCAATTCACACACTATTGCACTATAAGCATGATATGTAAAATCAAATGTGGAGAAACAGCAGAAAAGAAGTGGAAAAACAGACTATAAAAAATAAAATGTACCTTTAATGTGCTGTTGAGAGTCCTGATGAGGTGCAGCCTGTTGTTGACAGTCTGGTTTTTACAGCGTTTTATGAAGGAGGCCCTGAATTCCCTTTTGGTGGATGGTTTACGATCTCCTATCGGCGAGAGGCTGGCCTGTTTTAGATGAATATACAGCTTCTCCATCTCATCTGAACTGTTCCCAAGAACCCCTGCAGGAACATATGGATATACTGTATCATCAGCATACACATCACAAGGATTACATTGACTGATTGCCTGTTCTACAGGGATGACAGGTTCCCCAAGTCACAGAGAAAGAAAAAAAAAAACCCAACACATTAACTAACATATTTTAATCTGAGCACAGAGGTCAACCAAAGTCGTAAGAAACAGGAAATGTAATCTGGTATCATGTTTTCTCACAACTGATAATGATACAGCAGAAACCTAAAAGAAACTGTGTCCTTTACTGAAAATCAAAGTTTGTTCAAAAACAGAACCAAAATATACAAAAGTGTAATGATAAGACAGTCTCACAAAAACCACAACCAACAAAAAAGGAGAAAAATAAAGTCTCACCTTCTTCGGCACCTGAAACGACGCTGTGTGCCTCCCCCCCCACCACAGGGCTTTCCTCATTGGACCCCGTTTCCGAGAAGTCCTGATGAGACGAGCTCTCCGACACCTGGGGGTCATCCTCTTCCTCTATCTCCTCTTGCGGAGGTTGATGTGAGTGGACCTGAGCTGAGCACACCACTGCCGTTTCCCCAGTGGGAGGAGACGCCTGCGAGACCAGGTCCAACCAGGACTGTCGGTGTTTGGCGAGCGAGGAGGAGGAGCTCTGTGACGTCATCGTACTGACCGGGGACGAGAGGGAACCGTTGGCTTCGCTGGGAACCGCAGAGGAGTATGGGGGAGGAAGGGAACCCTGAAAGTCAAACATGCCACGATCAGATGTCATAATCTACCATAAATGAAAAAAGGGTTTTGTTCAGTTCAAAAGGGCAGTTTTATTAGATTTGGAAAGAAAGAAATCACGTGCATTTTAAAACAAAATAACCAGCTCGACCAGAGCAAACACACTATCACAACTGAATTCAGTATCTACAATATTGAGCGAATGGCAGCCTCCTGTGTAGTTGTAACTGATGGTGCAGTGTTGACCGTATGTAGCCAGAGGCATGACCGACCTGATGTGTGCTACCAGGTGTACCGGACGCATCCACGGACTCCCGCAGGGTTTGTTCAGAGTATGGCGGCGGGGGAATCTCAGTGCTTTCAGCTTCTTCATGGTCACTGGCTTCACTATAACACTCTGCAACAAACAAGATTTAAATGATAATTTAAGCCCTGACTGTTGGTGTTCAATTGTTCAGTGCACTTCTAACATGTTTTTTGACCTCTAAACTAAATGATATGACTGCACTGTGATAAAACACATCAATGCCGTGTTACTATCGACATTTCTTACCAAATTGATAAAAAGCTCCATTTCATGGGTTGAAAATGACTCAATACGCCATCTACTCTTTTAAAATCAGCCTTGAACCTGCAAGTTGAGCGGTTGATCAGCGAGTGTGCCCGTGTTCCCTGACCCACACACACTAGGTAGCCACGAGGCCACGCCTCCTACAGTTGTTTCCTCACTCAGAGGAAAAAAAAAGTTACATTTCTGATTGTAACGGGTGCTCACCGGTTGCATTGTTTCGCTCTGTTGACTCATACCGAATGGAGGCTAGCCCAAGCCTATTCAACCATCTGGAAGAAAGGAAAACAAATAAATAAATAAATAATACTCAAACAACATTTGACAAAACATTTCCAAAAACAGTCTTTTACGTGACTTACAAGTTCATCTCCTCGTGGCTCTCAGCAGCAAAGTAAAACATCATGACTTGTGGATGGCAAGCTTTGATCGCGCTGTAGAGGAAAAGTAAGCGGAGAGTTAAGACAGGATCAGCACAAAAAGAGCAGCGCTTCTAAAGCGTGAACACAAGTTTCTGCATTTATAAACACTGAGTCAAATGTTACTAGTTCATTGATCATTTTCAGATTGTTTCCAGACTATACACTTCCTATCACTGTGCGTGGGAACACTTTCTATGCCATTCATGTCCCACAATAGATATAGATAGTTCCTTTTTAGTTCAAACCACTGGTGGTGGGTGGCTTACAAAAAAAGCCTACTGATTGAGAAGAAACTGAGTAGAGCTTACTGTTTCTTCTTGCACTCTATGGCTCTGTCAATCATGAAGTTGGTGAGGTCAATGTAGCCTTCAGCCTTTTCTGCCTGCAACACACACAGAGAGAGAGAGAGAGAGAGAGAGAGAGAGAGAGAGCGAGCAACAGCGAGCGTTAAAACAAACTGATGATTTCAAACCACTTCCTGATGAGGACACCTGCTGCTGAATTGCGCTACGGCTACTTCTTCTATTTTCTCCTGGTGACATGGTGATGGTGACATATAGCAGATCTGAATAAAGTCATGGTGCCAGTAAATGGAGCGTGTCACTTATGTATGCCTGTATGGGAGCCTGACGGGCCATTAGCCGCACATTCAGGAAACACAGTGACTCTGCTTGTCGGTTTCCACAACGACAGGCTGCCAGGGAGACAACACGTATGACTCATCTGCAGCCTCTTCCTCACACTGCATCTATGATTTGTAGATTAACTTGTAGATACAGCTTAAAGGATAAGTCTAGTGATATTCTATATTTTTCATATTGTCAAAACATCCAATTAAAAAAAAGATGACTAAGACCAACAATTCATTGATCCTACTAACAGGTTGTGTAGCCAAAGCCTGTTTTCCCCATCTTAACCGTAACTCAACTGTTTCCCAAAACTATTTCAAACACATCAGTGAGACACACCGTTGCACTGGGTGACATGTTCCTTCATAACAATAAACAGGCACAAACATCTTCCTGCTTACACTCTGAATTTAACATTTGATTGAGAAACAGAAACGTATCTTTATTTGGTTTTCTGAGTAATTCTGTGTAGCTCAGGGTTTGGGTTTCTTCATAAATGGGTCTCCTGATAAAAGGGTGTTTTACTCACCAGCTGGTTGGTGTACCAGTAGAGAGCCGTCTTCTTCAGCACAAACCAGTACTTCTTCCATTTCATGCCCAGGAAGCCTTTGCTCTCCTTCTTTCTGTACAGCCAGCCCTGGTGGTCCGGCTGACCCAGCTCTTTGACCGAGATCCGTCTCCTGCTCATTGTACCATTGCCTGTGCACAGAAAACACATTCACATGGATGCATTGAGAGACCCCCACTTCCCCTTTTGTCCACACAGAGATGTGAATGAAGTATGGCATTAGAAGAATCAAGAAGTTGCACACTCTAAAATCCTGACAGTCAAAACATTTCCAATCGAGTATAAATAGGTTTTCTGCGTTCAGTCAATAACCAAATAAATTCTAAAAAATAACACTGAACAAACCCACACAGCATCCACAACAGTCAATTAAACAGTGCTGTGCTACAGTCATCCTACATGTTCCAGTAATGAATCAGCCAGCAATAACACAAACATTCCTCAGAACAATCCAAGACACTGCCTCAGAGAGCTTGAATTGAAAGTGAAGTGAAAGCAGCCGCGCTGTGTCTAGAAGCCCTCTGCACACACTGATTGCCCTGCCACTGCCACGCACGCCCACTGAGGGGTCCAAATTACAGCTGAGGGGCAAAGTGATGACAGCTCAAGGGGTGACAACTTACCTCCTCGGCTCTTCTTCTTGGATTTGTGTCGT